>JAOWBH010000010.1:470421-483707 GCA_028566215.1 Silene coronaria
CGTTATCACCCCTAGTCACATGCAGAGCAAGTGAAGTGCAGGCACATGTTGAATGTGTGGGGATGGGACATAATTACGTCATGCTTGATGATATGTAAAACCTTTGAGGACTAGCTCGTTCTTGTTGCACAAATTGGCAGAGTAGTTAAGTCTGTTTTTTCGTCCCTTAGTACTTTCACATTTCTTTTTACTTTCTTATGAATTTGTTTACCAGAAGATGAAGATGATGGGGCATGCAATGATGTCAACTTCAGCTGGTGATATAAATGGGGAGAAGCAGGCAGTCAAGCGAAACGATGTTCGTGAAGCTAAGACTGATCAAGTAGCAGATATGAAAATACTTTCAACCCTTGTCAAGACCTTATGGTCAAGGGATAACCTGGAATTTCGTCTGAGGGTTATAGCAGCCTTAGGTTTTCTTGTTGGTGCCAAGGTGTGCCTCTGTTTATTCTTGCCACTGCTTCGTTTTAACGGTGCTGCCTTTTTTAACAATGATTTTGATGCGTGTATATTAACAAAGAAATGAGCGAATCCCTTCCTGTCTCAGGTTCTGAATGTTCAGGTGCCTTTCCTGTTTAAACTCGCAGTTGATTGGCTTACTACTGCCACTGGAAATGCCAATGCTCTTGTCTCCTTCACGGCTGCCAATTCATATATGCTTGCGTTTTTTGTTAGTCCTGCTGCTGTTTTGCTTGGTTATGGTATAGCACGTACTGGTGCTTCAGCTTTTAATGGTAATTCCTGCTTAGAATCGTTCAGGACCTGTCCGATTTGAATCTTTGAGCCATTTTTCTTTTCTAATTAAAGTCTGATGAGTAATTTTATCACGTTTCCGTTCACTTAATTGTATTCTTTATGCCTCAAATCGTACTTTGCGTGTGCTATAAATTATGAGTTTCATGTTGCAGAATTACGAACTGCTGTCTTTTCAAAGGTTGCTTTGCGAACAATTCGTTCCTTATCTTTAAGGGTAATTTCTCTAGTTTTTTACTCCACATACATGAACCAAATATTATATTCAAGAGCTTGTTTGGATAGCAAAGTAGGGGGAAAGGGAGGGGAGGGGGATTGAGGGAAAGGAAAGGAAGAGAAGAGAACGGAAGGGGAAATGAAGTATTGGTATTTGGATACAATTTCCTTCCAAATCTTTCCTATGCTGGAGAAATTTTGGTTTGCCTTGCACGAGGAAAATGGATCCCTCCAAATCGCTTCACCCTCATTTGCTAACCAAACACAGGATTTTAGATCCCTTGCTCCCCCTCCCCTTCCATACCCTCCAAATCCCCTAATCCAAACAAGGTGGTCGATCATGTGCACTACATAGACGGACTTTCCGTGCAAATGACTAATTATCTTGCAGTGAGTTGACCCAATTTCAGATTTTCATTTCATCGACTTGCCACTTTTTTTTTTGTCCCGTGCGTAGAGTCGAGCCTAAAAGCCTGCTTAATCATTATTATCTTTTAATCCTTCTTCGTGAGAATTTTGAAGATTGAATGGGAATAATGGAGCTAAATGGACTTATAAATTTATATCTTCATGTAAAAATGTTGCCTTCATTTAAAAGGGTCTGCTTTAAAAGGAAAAAAAAACTGATGTTTAAGGCTAGTATTATGCGATATTGTCATCATGTTGGCATTTACAGAAGAATCCTTTCATAGCGTTATTTGGAGTTAAAATTTTGACTTGTTAGAGCATGTTTGGCCTAATTTGTTAAAAACGAGTTTTTATTTCTCAAGCTTAATTTATTAAAAGGGGTTTTCAAAAGTTAAAAGTACCGAGTTGGCGCTTCTATTTTTAAGGGTAAAAAGATGTTTCTTGAGCTTTTAAGAAATTACTTTTAACTTTTTAAAAATGGCGTGTTTGTCCAATTTGTGTTTTTAAGCCACAAAACACTTTGAAAAGCTAGGCCAAACACACATTTAATGTTGCGGGAAAATAGGCTGCAAACTTTCCAGCAGCTTAAGTTTGCCATGAACCCTGATCATCTTTAGTAGGAAATTAATGATCTGTGGTGCTTTTGTCTAGGCTTTTCAGATTGTTGATGGGAACTGGTTTACTGGAAAATAATATATATGAGGCAGGAAAGAGTGATTGCAATTGTAGCAGAGAATCGTCAATGATTGATTATATGTTGTGATTTTGCTCGATTAACTTGGATTAATATCTGCAAAACAGTTGGAAATTAACTTGATTTTTAATTCATTAATAAAAAAGACATGTCATCTGAAATTGTGAACACTAATTGCTACATCTTGAAAGCTGTGAAATTAAAAAGGTTTTAACCATTTCAGACATTGTAATATGACCTGTAGAAGTTGGGCCTTACTACACTTATTTGTAGTGTAGCGATATTTTCATAACGGTGTCAATTATGTATTTATCACCTTCTCTATTTCAGTTGTATTTTGTAAAAGTGTAACTAAGTTTGCTGGTTCGATACATGTTTTGTGCAGGTATTTGCTCATTTACATAACCTTGACCTGCGATATCATCTTAGGTATGAACCTGTTTACATGATCTGGTAGTAGTAAAATTTTTGTAATTATTTACTCATGAAGGACGTAGTTAATTTGTGAGAGTTAAAGTTATATTCAGGAAAATTCAGAACATTTTAGGTTGGTTTTGAAATTCGGAAAAGAAGGAAGAAATACTATGGAAGTTGATATGTTTAAATTTATCATGATTCAATAAGTAGCAATACACTAGGTATACAATGAATTGAATCAGTTTGTTTGTTGACCTCTTTGGCCGGTGTGTGTAAAGTGCAAACACTAACGCCTTGTATGGATAGTGTGGGATTAATTGGTGTCTCACCATTCCATTCCACAATATAATAAGAGAGAAAATTTCCTTATACTATTTTTGTCATCTTATTACTCTGCTCATCATCTTTTTTAAATGAGGAGTTGCTATTATTAGAATTACTAAATGTAAGGTAAAAACTCTCCCTAACGCATAGTTTTTGAGAAGTTTTAGGAGAGAATTATAAATACTTCTCATTGTTTAGATTTTAAAATTACGATAATTACAATTATTACATCATAAAACATTGTATATTTCTCTGTATATTTATTTCACTCTCCAATTTTATCATTGTGGATTTTGTCCCTCGCTATTATATTTTTATCATCTTTATTAAATTCTTTTAATTTAATTTTTGACCGAATGTTATCGCTTTTGTACTCTGAATCCCTACAAATTGATATCAGTGTCGATCGACCAAATTCGACATACATAAATTTGATGGTAAAATTTGTTTTGCTATTTGGCGAGTTCAAATGCAAGCTGTTCTTATTTGGAATGTTCTAAAGAAGGCTTTAGAATGAAAGTCCTAAAAGCCACCCACGATGACGAATGAACAATGGGAAGATATAGATGAGAAGGCATTGTCTGTAATTCAATTATGTCTGTCGCAAGAAGTGTTACTTGAGTTCATCAATGAAAAGTCCGCTGCAAGCATATGGACTAAGATGGAGTCTCTTTAAATGACTAAAAACCTTACGAACAAACTTTGTCTGAAAAACTTTACGGTCCGTATGTCATGAGGTACTCTTATCCAAACTAACCTTGATGAGTTTAATTCTATTATTGTTGATTTGGAGAATCTTGATGCTACCATTGATGATGAGGATAAAGCCGTGATACTTATTGTTTCACTACCCTCATTTAAACACTTTAAAGAAATAATGCTATATGGAAACTACATTACATTGTTCTTTAAAGATGTCAACTCCCATTTATTGTCAAAAGAACAAATTGACACCGAAATTAATTAGGAACATTCGGGTGTAGGCTTGGTTGTGAGAGGGAGAACTTTTGAGAAAGGTAGTAATAGTAAGAACTAGCCCAAATCAAACCTAGAGAGAAAACTCAAACAATTTGAAGCTCATACGGAGTCTAGTATTGCTAAGACCAAATTAGATGTGGAGACCAAAGGTAGATTTGATTGGATTCTTGATTCTGGCTGTAGATTTCACATGTCACCTAATATGAACGGTGTTACTAAAACTCTGACTTGTTAGACACATTCCTGATATGAAACAGAATCTTGTCTCTTTAGGCTTCCTTGAATCAATTGGGTGTAAATACACAATTGAAGGTGGGTGGAGACGTGGAGTATTGAAAGTGTTCAAAGGTGCTATTGTATTATCAAAGGCAAAGCGATATTGTAGTTTATATATGCTTCGGGGTTCAACTATTACAGGTTCGACTATTAGAGGTTTAACGGCCTCGTTTGGCATAGATGATACCAAATTGTGACATATGAAACTAGGCCACGTGAGTGAAAAGGGAATGCACGCCCTGAACACGAAAGGACTCCTTGGAAACCATTGTACCGGTAAGATTGATTTCCGCATACATTGTAATTTTGATAAGCAGTTAGTTTATCTAAACTCTGAAGGCATTCATATAACCAAGGTATTCGAATCTTCAAGAGTTGGTTCTAAAGGAGAATGTTAGTATCTGTTGACCATTATTGATGCTTTCTCAAGAAAGTTATGGCCATATGGGTTTATTTTATTAAATACAACAAGTTTTCTCCACTTTTAAGGAGTGGAAAACCTTAATTGAAAACCAAACGGGTAAAAAAGGTTAAAAGATTGAGTTCCGACAATGGTCTTGAATTCTGTTTGAACAAGTCCAACGATTTTTGCAAAAAGGAAGGTATTTCCCGACATCGCACCATTCCCGGTACTTCACGACAAAATGGTGTTGCAGAACTTTTTAGTAGAACTATTTTGGAGAGAGTGCGTTCTATGCTCTCTTAGGGAAAAGAATTTTGGGCTGAAGCGGCAAACATTGTGTGTTATTTGAGAAACCACTCGCCTAATCGATCACGTGATTGTAATATTCCGGAAGAATTTTGGTCAGGTAACCATATTGATAATTCCAATCTTTAAATATTTGAGTGCCCTGCTTATGCTTATGTCAATGAGGGAAAATTGGAACCTCGAGCTAAAAAAATATATTTTCTTTGATTATGATTTAGGGGTTAAAGGCTATCGTTTATATGACCTTCAATCTGGTAAAATATTTTATAGAAAATGTAACCTTTAATGAAAGTGCTATGTAAACTCCTTGAAAAGATGTTTTTCATAATATTACAAGTGATCAAGGGAATGTTTCACATTACACAGAAGGTGGAGTTTGAGGGTTGAGTCCCCAAAACAAGAGGAAGATGTCCCAACTTACTTCGCTCAACCAAACTCTAGTGATCATGATCAAACCATCTCCACAATAATGTCTACCACAAAGACAAGGTTTACCACAACCGTGGTCTATGGCTCAAAATCTTCTGGATCAAAGATTAAGAAAGATGCCTTAAAGATATATTAACCAAACTGTCAATATTGTGTATGCTTTGGTTGCTGCAAGAGATTGATAATTGTGATGAGCCTAAAAGTTATTATGAGGCTATCTCTAGTGCAGATTCCGCTAAATGGATTGCAATTAAGAGTCTTCATAAAAATGAAACTTAGGGATCTAGTAAAACTACCTGACGGTAAATGAGCTATAAGTTGCAAGTGGCTCTTAAAGAGAAAAAAAGGCATCATAATGCAAGGTATAAAGCACGATATGTTATCAGAGGCTTTGATCAACAGGAAGTCATTGATTTCAATGAGGTTTTTTCTCCCGTTGTCCGTCATACCTCAATTCGTGTATTACTTGCTCTTGTTGGTTTGCATGTTTTGGTGTTAGAAGCATTTTAACGTGAAAAAGTGCTTTTCTTCATGGTAATCTTGGAGAAGAAATTTATATCCGTCACCCTCAAGGATTTGATTTATAGTGCCTGGAGAATTTATAGTTCCTAATAGAGAGAACTATGTATTCCGTTTGAAGCAATCTCCTTATACAGTCTCCGAGACAATGGTACACAAGGTTTGATTCTCTTATGGTAGGATATCAGACGGGTCGTTTATATACTTGTTGCTTTATGTTGATGATATGTTGATTGCGGCACGAGATTAATCTCTTGTCAGCAAGTTAAAACCCCATTTGAGTAATGATTTTGATGTGAAGGATTTGGGTCCAGCCAAGAAAAAAATACTTGGCATGGAAATTATCACGGATCAGCAAGTAGGAAACTCTTATTATCCCAAGAATTATATGTTGAAAATGCTTGACCGATTTAAGATGAAAGACTGCAAACCTGCTAGTATTCCTTTGCCAGCTCATTTAAATTGTCATTGAGCATTGTCCAAAGACAGGAAGACAAAAGACGCATAACTTATGTTCCTTTTTCTTATGCTGTCGGAAGTTTGATGTATACCATGGTGTGTACTCGGGTAGATTTGGCCTATGCTGTTAGTTTGTTAGCAGATTCATGTGGGAGGCCGTCAAATGGATACTTCGATATCTTTTGGTTTTTATGATATCGGTTTAATATTTGATAAACAAAGAGCCGATTCCGCTGGTGTTAATGGTTAAGTTGACGATGATTTAGACCGGAGAAGGTCTATTTGAGCCTACTTCTTTACATTTTGTTGCTCTACTATAGTGCTATCAGTTGGTGTTCTTCACTTCAAGCCATTGCGGCTTTGTCAACCACTCCAAGCTTTAGTAAGTGGACTTGGTATACAACAAGACATTCTAGATGTATTTTGTGATAATCAAAGTCAGGGTGCGAACTTTTAAAATAGGCCCCAATAATCTCACATTGGATGATACTATGAAAATATTTTAGCAAACAAGTTCAAGAAAAACTTTTTGGAAATTTTTAATCTCGATGAATAGTTACTTATTATTTTTTTTATATTGTGCCTACATTAAATTTATATTTAATTTTGTAAAAATAAATGCCAATATTTTATTCCACCTCCATTTTCTATACCAAACAAAGGAAATCACCTCCTCCCTTTCCTTCCATATTCCCCTATGCAAATACACCCCAAGCTTTGTTACGTAATTGTGCATATAGTGCTCCCTTACTTTAATCAATAAGTAGAACATATTTAGAAAACAGCGCAAATTGAGATGAGTTCGTCAAAATTATTGATTTAACTTCATAAATGTAATCTTTTTATCTTTCTTTGTCCCTGAATTTTTAGTCGAGAAACTGGTGCTCTGAATCGGATAATTGATCGCGGTAGCCGTGCCATAAATTTCATCCTCTCATCTATGGTGTTTAACATTGTTCCGACAATTTTAGAGGTATGGCTCTGTATTTTCAGTATGAGACTTTGAGATTCTTTTTTCATGTCATTTTGTTCTATTGCCCTAATCTTTTGATCGTTTAAAATTTTAGTGTCTTTGAAACATTTAACTGATACCTTTTCAGATATCTATGGTATCAGGTATACTAGCTTACAAATTTGGGGCTCCTTTCGCATGGATTACTTCCTTGTCAGTTGCTGCATATGTGGCTTTCACATTGAGTGTGACACAGGTAATGTAACTACCACCACTATTTTGTATAGAAAGTATGTGATTTACGGCTCAGAGCTATCTTACTATACAACTCGTATGTCTATTATGTCTTACAGTGGCTTTCTATTACATAAAGCTCAGCTACTTGTGAAAACTTAATTTAATAACCCTCTCGTCCTTTTGAGATGAACCATTTGTATACATACTCAAAAAAAAACTATGGTCTCCAAGAAGCTGGTGCAACAACTTATACTGCTTAAAATAAATGTGTGGAAAATTGATCAAGTCGCTGTTAGTCTACCTCACATCCTTGACCGGTATACCTTATGTTTACAATATGGATACAAGTCTACAACATATGGAATATACAAATATATCCATCATATTCATATCCTATTGTTGCAAAATATGCTGATACATTCAATTTCACAATAATCCATGATTTTTCTATTATTTGTTTAGTTATCGACCATTTTTGTTCTCCTATCATAGTCTACTTTGTCATCAAGGATTTCCTATTTTCCTAGATGGTACTTGAATCCCACAGTACATTTTTAAGCTACGGTAATATGGTATCTGTACTATCTATGTGCAAGTCAATCTTGACTTGAGTGTTCATTTTGATAATTTTTTTCCATCATCCACAGTGGAGGACAAAGTTTAGAAAGGCCATGAATAAAGCTGATAATGATGCAAGTACAAGAGTAATTGATTCACTTATTAACTATGAGGTGTGTTTCACTTTCAAGTCCAACATGGAAAAATTCCGATGATTCCATTTCATATGTAAAATTCTGATTGCTATTTGTCGTCTTTTGTAGACTGTAAAATATTTCAACAATGAGAATTTCGAAGCAGAGAAATACGATGAGTTTTTGAAGAGTAAGTCTTCTGGGTATTATGCTTTCATGATAAGTATCTTCCACGGTCCTCTAACTGAATTTCTGCAGCCTTTTTTTTAATGTCGTTTTGGTTTTACTCTCTCTGTTCCTCTGGTATTTGTCACCTGAATCCCTAGTCATCACTTTATATTTCTTACACATGAATCATTATGATGTTGATTTATCTTTGTATTTGTGTTTAAACCAGGGTATGAAGATGCTGCACTAAAGACTCAACGTAGTCTTGCCTTTCTCAACTTCGGCCAAAATGTAATATTCAGTACAGCTCTATCAATGGCTATGGTTTTGTGCTCTCATGGTATAATGGAGGGACGGATGACAGTCGGTGATTTGGTAATTTACTCTCTAATTTGCTTGAACTGAACTTTTGTACGATTCTCTGTTTTTTTGTCTAACGGCGACTAACAATGAAAAAACAGGTAATGGTAAATGGCCTCCTCTTCCAGCTATCACTACCGTTAAACTTTCTTGGCAGTGTCTATCGTGAGACTATCCAAAGTCTTGTGGACATGAGGTCAATGTTCCAGCTGTTGGAGGTAATTTCTAAGATCATCTACATTTGTTTCTAACAGACTTGACAACATTCTTTGTCATATGCCATATGTTAGCTTCTCCAATGTAGTTGTGTTTTAATTGGCAGTGTGCTGAATGTAGTTTGTTGTAATAATTGTCCCTTATATAGATGTATTTTCTCAGCCTCTAATTCTCTGTAGTCTATATCTAACGTATAAACATCTTGTGTCCGTTATTTGCTTAAATTTCATCTACCTTTGCAGGAAAAGGCTGACATCAGAGATAAAGAAAATGCCAAACCTTTGAATATGATTGGAGGAAGCATTGAATTTGATCATGTACATTTCAGGTAGGGCTAAATGATAATGCTATGGCCTATGAGCAGCATACGTCTAATCATGTATGCAGTTTGTAAAAATTGACTTTTCAATTGGTAAGCTATGCATTGTGGATTTCCTGAGGTGAAATATCCTAACTGCCTTTAATAATGATATTCCGATTTCACGTTTTAGTAGACTTACACTTGAATTTGTGGTGTCCTACCTGCAGATTAAAATATTCTTGACTTATACAGTTATACTCGGTTCTTATGTTTGGAAACTATTTTATTAGATGATTATGTGATCACATTATTGGTTTTAAAACAACGTCCCTCTACCCAAATTAGGGAATCAATCCAATTCATTATTGGGTTGCACATTTGTAAATGATTGTATCCCTCCCTCCAAAAAAACACTTTATTATAAATTTGTGTTAGTGGAATGATTAGTGACAAGTATATTATGGGCCTATGTAGTGATGTTGCTTGATAGAAAGTCAGCTAGCGCATATGTAGTAGACATTCTTCGTGTCCAAATCTGTCCTAGCTTGAAAAAGAACATCTTGGGTGAGCTTAGGCTCAAGGTGCTGTGAGCCAAAACGTCTATGGAGTGATTTAGGTGCACCTTGTGCATATACGCAACGACCAATGTACATTTTTACGCCATAGTTGCTAATTTCATTACAGTTTTTGCTAAATCACACACATTTTCCGTAATTTGTTCATTCCCCACCCCTATCCACAAAAAATAAAATTGAGTCCTTTCTTTTCTTTCCTCTCTAACCTAATCAAATTATTTCTGAATTAATCACTTATGAATTTTAATTTGTGTATTAGACAAACAGTTTTGTTTTGTTGATTAAATTGCAAGAGTTTTTATTTTTTGATTCAATTAATTGATGTTTTATTTTCCAATTAGGGTTCTCCTTAAATTAGATGTGGTGGTGGTAAGGTGGTGATGGTGGACGAGCACGGTGGTGTAGGCATAGGAGCGTATTGGTGGTAGTGGCGGGAGGTTTGTGGTCTTGGTGGGGGAGGGTGGCAGGCGTGGTGGGGGTCGATGTAGGGGTCTAGGTGAGGGAAGGATAGATAGGCATGTTAATGGTTAAGGTGAAGGTTGGGTGAGGGGGTCCATGGTCCGGCATGGTGGGGTTCAGTGGGGGAAGGGCATCTGGCTTGGTTAAGGTCGGGGCAGGGGTGGGGGGGTGAAGGAGGTTGAGGTGGTTGGTTTGTGGGGAGGGAGGGTGCGGGTGGTATACTGGTTTTGTTATAGTTTTTTTTTTCTTTTTTTGCCGGAATGCAAAAAGGGCAAAGTTGCAAACTATGTGTATGATTTCGTAAAACCTGTGTAAAAAATCGCAACACTCTTTTACTCTAATTCCATGTTTTTTCCTTTTAATTCTTTCATCTTTCCCTTCATTTTGCCCTATTATCCCTGCCTTATATGTTTTTTTTTGGGGAAAGTAAGTGTTATATATTAAGCTCATCAATCACATGTCTAGCAAGAGAGATCATCTCTAGCTCATTACAATCTATACTTCAAACTATCTAGCCATTCCTTCACTCTTGTATTGCTTATAGCCACCTTACTACCATTGGCCTGTAAAATAAATGACTCTTGTACCTGTCTTATAACTCTAATAGGTACATATAATACATGTTCAATTCTATATCTATTCCTTACACTCCATAAAACATACATTAAACTTGCAATCCACGTTGCTAACACATGCTTAACCATGAGTGATTTCTCCCTGGATTTCAGCTACCATTTGATAACTTCCTGATCTGGTATGTGAATCTGGAGCTAGTTCTTCAGCATTTCCTGGCAAATCCTGCTATAAGAGCATTTAAAAAAAAGATGTTGTATACTTTCTGCAGCAGTGTCACACAAAAAGCAACTGTTTCTTTGAGTAATTCCCATTCTCTGAAGTCTGTCTTGAGTATATTTTGTACTACCAGCCAAATAAGAAATGGTATTTAGGTAGCATCATGCTGTTCCTAACCCAAGTATACCATAAAACATCTTCTTCCTCACCCTCAAACCACTCATAACCTCCTTGGACTGTATATCCTTGTCCACTCAGTCTTTAATCCCTATCATACATCCAGCTTTTAAGTTTAGATTTTACTTCACAAATTTTCTGCCAGGCCCAGCTAGTAGTCACAACAGGTTCATAATCTTTCACTCCTTGTTCTTGATATAGATGGCATGCACCCATCTCACCCATAGATGATCATTTTTCTTCTCTACCCACCACACATACTTTCCAAGCATAGCTATATTCCAGTTTTGCAAGTTCTTTAACCCTATACCCCATTTCCTCTTAGGCTTACATACTTGTTTCTAGGATACAAGGGCAGGGCTCTCCTTGTTCTCCTTAACATGCCACAAAGAGCCTCTACATAGTGCATCAATTTTTTGAATGACAGTTTTTGGTAGAATGAAAATCCGGGCTCAATAGTTATGCAATGTACTAATGACAGATTTGATTAGCACCACCCTCCCAGCATAAGATAGCTTCTTATCCCCAATGCTTGAGATTCTATCAGTTACTCTATCTACTAGGCATTGGCAATCCATCACACTAAGTCTTTTTGTTGTGATTTTGACACCCAAATACCTTAAAGGGAGATCTACCCTTTTCATACCAGAAGCTTCTTCTATTCCTTTCATAATTGCAGGGCTTACTCCATTGCTATACAGATTAGACTTCCTATTATTCATTTTCAAACTAGAGGACCTTGAGAATGTCTCAAAGGCCCTTAGCATCAGGCTAACAAACTGAAGGTCCCTTCTACTAAACATTAATAAATCATCAGCAAAGCATAAATGAGTGAGCTTCAACCTCCCACATAGAGGATGAAATTTAAAGCCCTGGACTCTATGTAGTACCCCCAATAGTCTGCTTAAATACTCCAGGCATATGGTAAATAATAGAGGAGAGAGGGGATCCCCCTGTCTGAGGCCTCTTCTACCTTTGAAAAAACCAAACACCTCTCCACAAAGCCAGAAAATAGGAAGGTGTGGTAACACATTGCATTATTAACTAATGCTACTATTTAGGAACTTCAACGCCACCAACATATCATAGAGAAAGCTCCATTCAATGGAGCCGTAAGCCTTTTGTAGATCTACTTTAAACAGAATTCTGGATGAACAATTCTTCCTCTTGTAAAGTTTGATAAGATCTTGATAAATAAGAATGTTGCCTACAACGTCTCTTCCTTTAATGAAGGCCCCTTGTGCAGGATTAATGATGTCAGGAAGAACTGAACTCAATCTTGTGCAAATTACTTTAGCCATACACTTATACAAGGTATTACAACAGGCAATGGGCCTGAATTGTATGACATTACCGGGGAGATCAACTTTTGGAATAAGAGTAAAAATAGTATTGTTTGCTTCTCTTAAAATTTTCCCAGATATGAAAGCATTTCTTATAGCAGTACACACATCAAATCCCACTACGTTCCAAGAATCCTTAAAAAATTGACAACTATAACCATCAGGTTTAGGTGCCTTATTACCAGGAATAGGAAACATGGCTTCCTTTATCTCCTCATCAAATACCTCTCTGGTTAAAATCTCTTTGTGAATCTCATTCAGGCACTTTCCACTTGCAACCACACCTTTATGTAAAGGTTGTACCTCATCTGAGTTGCCCATGAGCTCATAATAATATTGCTCAAAGGATAGCTTTATATCCCCAGTTCTGGAACAAAGCTTTCCCTCCTTATCATGAATTTGATAAACTCTATTAGTAATTCTCCTTCTCTTGATACTAGCATGGAAAACTCCAGTTTTCTCATCACCACCATGAGCCCAATCTTCCTTAGCTTTCTGACTTAGGTAGCTATTCTTAGATTTAGTTAAAGTAATCAATTCATGAGCACAATCACGTTCAGCTTTACAGAGTTCAACATTTAAAGTGTCATGAGTTAACTGTTCCTGAAAGTGCTTAAGAGCCAACTCAGTTACCTGAGTAAGGTTGTCAATGTCACTGAGATGCTCTTTATTCAATTGCTGAAAGCCACTCTTAATCCTTTAAGCTTAGTTACAACTCTGTACACAAGAGTTCCATCAATCTTTGTATCCCAACCATTTCTTACAACATTCTCATAATCTTCAAGCAGAGCCCACATATTAAAGTATTTGAAAGAACTCTTCCTCTTAATTA
>JAOWBH010000010.1:498457-512465 GCA_028566215.1 Silene coronaria
AAAATCCCCTCAAAACTTCATAAATCTAGGTAAATATAGCAAACCCACTTAAGAAAAACCCCAAATTCAATCAAAATCACCACACAAAACCCTAAAATCAAAAACCCAATTCAATTCTATCAAATTTAAAACTACCCAAATCAACAAAAACTACCAAATCTTAATTCTTCCAACTTCTACACCAAAAAAAAAAAAAAACTGAATAATGCAAGATGTATATTGCAAGACACATAAAGTAGGTCAACCCCTCCAAATATTCTCCTACAACTTGAATTTCAAAAACATAAAAAAAAACATAAAATTGTTGTTTACTCAAGCAGGAAAAAAACAAAAATAAAACAACTAAGCATCAACTATATAAACTAAAGTATAATACGAACAAGAAGAAGAACAACTAAGAACAGTAAAGTGGACCGAAGATTCCAAAATTCAACCTCATATGGGGACATTCAATCATAACTTAACACCCTTTAAACTATTTTGCAAAAGGGTATTTTTTATTTTTTATTTTTTATTTTTTATTTTTTATTTTTTATTTTGATTAATTATATAAAATAATGTGGAAGTGTAGAGGGCACCATGGAAAGAAGAGCAATAATAGAAAGACAATAATAATATTGCACAAGGTAAGCTGTATAAGAAAAGGGTAAATTAAATTAATAGTGTAAATGGAGTAAATTCTGTTTTAACTCGGATGTATTCGTCTTAATTAATAAAACAAGTCAAATAAATCGACGAGGCAAAAGCAGAATATCTATCGAAAAACAAATTATATCCATCTAGTCATCTAGATATATATGGTAATATTTGAGCCGTTGTCATTTAAACGGATATAACAAGAAATTAACTGGTTTTATAGATGTCTTACATTAAAAATGGTGCAAAATGAATAAAATAGAGATAAATTAGGGTTAAAGATCAAACAAGTACGCTTATTACGAAAATAAGTTCGAAATTAAATACTCCGTAGTTATTTTAGATTACGATTAATAATAAAAAAATCACAAAAAGCTATAAAAAACATTTTTTTACTTTTACTAATAATTTAGCAAGAAACTGTCTCTGTCAAATTTTGATAATGTTAAAATCGTCAAACAAAGAGTAAAAGAGTAATGAATGAATGAATATTGTACATTAAAGATTTGCATAGGAAACTTGAACATGCGCATTAATTGCAGTTACTTGAAAACTTACCTTTGGTTATTATATTCTGTCATTGATTTTTTAACAGTTGAGCCCCAGACCAAAACCCACGCCTTTTTCTGAATGTTGAGTGCATGTGCAGTGGAGTGTCAAGTGTGATGAAGTGCGGAGATTACTACTTTATGAATTTTAAACTTGGTTTCTACTCAAATGTTTTCCTTGAAACTAGTTTCTTCAGATTCTTTTTACTATGCACTTTTATAACCAACTCATGCTCCTAGTCCATTCCCTTAATCATGATTTAGGAGTCATGAGTAGACGGGTCAAATCAGATTAGGTGTGCGTCGGTTCGGGTAGGGTAATCCGGTTATTCAGGTTTACAATCATTTGGGTCGGATTGAATCAGGTTAGGCTATTAGATTTGATTGTCGGTTTTGAGTGTTTTGTTATCTAGTCTAGTTATTCAAAGATAATAGTCAATAAGCGATGATAAATGATTGGTCACATCAATTCGGATTGCAGCCAATTTTGGGTGATTGAGTTGTAGATTAGGTACAGATTAAGGTCGGTCAAATTTACCAGGTATAACAAAGGAGAAAGACGAAAGCTTAGAATAGCTAAAGGATGCGGACATGACGGAGTTGAATAATGGTGGATCTTGGCCTCTTGGGGCACTTGTCCCTGCTGGACATTACATATTTCGAAATGTTCAGTTAAAATCTTGTGACTTTCTTCGAGTTTACCGTATGATATAACTAGTTCACCCCGTTGAGATTTTTGGGTCAACTTAGGTCGGTACCTAATATCACCGACTACTTTTACAAGTTAAATGAGAGGAGTTCAATGTGTTATTTTCCTAATAGTTATTCAAGATTGTATTCGGCTGGAACGTGTTATTTCCTATATATTTGGTAATAAACGATGAAAGATTTCGAAAATCCCGTAACAATCAGCAATTGAAGAGGAAACAAAGTACACGAGATAGTCACCCATCAAGGCAAGATGGTCCACTCTATATGACGTTCAATTGGTATGTCAAGGAGAGCGACCCAAGTAGGTAGCAAACTAGCAATGTAGCATGGCAATACTACGCATTACTTCCTTCGTTCAATTGAATTCTTTGCGTTTTCTATCTTAGGTCATCCAATTTAATTGTTTGGAGGCTAAGATTTAATTCTAACCTTGCAAAGTAGCATGTCGCGTAATCAACACCTACCATTTTTTTTCCTGGCCAATGGTGAAATTAGGATTTAAACAAGACGAGCTTAAGATATATAAAAAGGACTTGGGATCGACTGATCGACCAACAAATAATGTTGGGAGTAAAAAAAGTGTTTTTTTTTTTGTGAAAAAATAATTCTTCGTCGGTTGAAAGCAAAGGGTATAAAACCAACAAAATGGTGGTGACATGATTGTAAAAGCGACTGAACCTGGATCTACCACCAAGTATAGATCCGACCCATGCTATTCCCTTTTCGACAATCTCAGGGGTTTGATAACCAAACTATAATACCGAACAAACGTTCACAATTACCAATCCATGCCAAAAAAAAAACTTGATAACATGTACGAGGAGAACCACCGTCCCTGAGGACAGTAGTTCAATTCCATGGATTCATCAAATACAGGGCAAGAAGCGACATATTCCTAGAGCAGGGGCATACAGATCCCCTTTCTGTAGGCAAGGATTCGAAAAGCGAAACAAAAACTAAATTAACTTGCAAAGAGGAAACAAGGTAAAATAGATGTGGAGTCGAAACGGTTGTCGGGGAAGGAAAGTGGACATAACTTATCTAATGCAGTCTAGTGAGCTCCTCGATTCTTTTGCAAAGCTCTTCCACTGAAACACTCATTGTTTTTGAAATCTCCTCCATTCGAACACGGTTAAGATCGAGAAAAGATTCAATAAGGTCCCCATCGAGAAAGTTTCTCGAATCGACCGTCTTTTTCTCATTGTAAAATGACCGCCAATGTTCATGGCTCAATCCTCCGACACCCTTTATTACCTTCCTCAAGGTGGACTGCAGTTTTTCTAGGAAAAGGTACTGGTCATGAGGAAGTGAGGCGATGACCCCTATCACACCATTAACTGTCCCAAAAATGACTGTTGGTATCTGACCAATATCGGAATCCGGCAACCTCATGACGAGAGAACCGTGGCGAAATCGGTTGATGAATTCACCCACATGGTACTCTCCGACAACGTCAAGGCGGGCCCTCTCCTCATCTGTGGCTCCTTCACTGTTTTTTCTTACTGTGAATAAATTGAAGTTATTTTCTGCCCCAAGATAGATATCATCATTAAGGATCTCCACGGCTGACATCCAATTCGCATTGTAGTCCCTAGCACGCTCCTCTATAGCACCTTCTTCATGCTGCCATGAGAAGCAAATAAGCTATTTAAGACCTTGCAAAATTATATATATACAATGCACATAAATTAAAGTACTGCAAATTATTCTTATATACGGGTATAAAATCATCAATCTGGCAGTCTCATAGAAATGTAATGTCAAACCAATCTAACTCAACTTAAATCATCAAACATATGGCCATATATATGACCAATAACCCGCTAAAAACTAAAATCGAGAAATAACTACCCCATGATACGAGTCAGTCTCAACTCTCAACATTATAACATCCCACAGGCGATTTGTGCAAGACTCGATGATAATAAGAGAAAACTTGTCCTCATCTGACAATAAACTTATTATATAGACCGTTTTATGGAAAATTAAGTATTACAGTTTATAATTTAAGTACTGAGGGACGACGTACAAGCAAGAAAAAGGAGCAAGGCCTTAAGAAGCCAGAAAGGGGAGGGGGAAGATTTTCAATGCTTACTGATTCCCTCCACTACATACCTTATAAATTAAAAGTGATATGGATTTCATCAAGTCCCCAACAACAATAAAATCTCCACGAGTCTGCACGTACAAAGCAAGAATGTGCCCATGATGCCCACATTCAGACTGTAACTCACGGGTACCATCATCCCGAAGCATCCACTTATAAAGCTGAATTTTCTGATTAATGGCAGCAAGAAGCTTGCCATTAAAAGCATTAAGAGAGTATACAGCGCCTTTAGTTTCTTTCTCAGCAATGAGTTGCAACTTTCCATCCTCCACCACAAAAACAAGAATTCTTCCCTGAATCATATACATGAAATAAATTAGGCATCCACACAAGACACAACAATGATATAGGGAAAAATATCTGTAGCACAGCAAATTTATAGTCATCTTAAGATTCCTTTTCAGGTTTCAATTGAAGCTCTATAATAAAGTTCATCTCATCTCCCAAGAGACGACACATTTTCTTACATCAGTCATCAGATATCATCTACAACACCGGTAACAATGCTTTATTCTCCAAATGATTTGGGGTCAGCATGAGGCATCCACCAAAACAAAAACAGTATGAAGAGGATAAGGAGAGAAAACGAAAAGTCAACATACCAAAGAGATTGAAGCAAAAGGAGAGAAAGCGTAAACTACCAATAGAGTCAACAAGGAACATGTGAATTCGAAACCAAAATAGTCAACAAGGAACATGTGAATTCGACACCAAAATATTACTGTACGATATTACTAAAGTTATCTTACAAAAGAAGGCTAAGAGATGCAATGAGCATATACGAATGTGAGGAATAACAAACAAAAGTGTCACTGAGAAATATTCTTCACAGATATGTTCAACCCTAACAGAAAATATTTCATAGCTGATAATCAAAAGATGAGAAAGGAAACAAACATGGTTCTAATGAAATCTACTTGAATAATAAACAAGAGTGTGTCCCAACTCCCAACCCCAAAACATTGTGCATATCATTATAGTGCACAACTTAACTACACTGATTATATTGCTCAAAACGAAAAATGCGAAAATCCACAAGAATTACCTTGGTTGGCTCACTTTCCTCAGGCAAAACATATGCAGTGCCAACACAGTAGTAAAGATTATTATCATCGGAGAATGAGCAACTCAGGATAGAGCAACCACATTCAAAAGTATCAAGGGCATAAGTTGATATAATGTCAAAGGTTTGGTCATCGAGCAAGCGCACAAAATGCATTTCAGAGTCTTCTGCACTTGACTGGTTGTATTTCATACTACAAATGGCAAAAGTGCGAGTTTGTTCTTGATGGCAGATACGCCGAGCATGCTCGCCTAGAGGAATAGAACGAATATGGAGCTTCTGAATATCATCAATTGTGCCGATGGTAAGTTCGCCTTCTTTGGCAATTGCAAGACTGATGACAAGAAAACAAGACTGCTAAGCATCGAATCACAAAAAATAATTGAAGTAAACAAGCTACCACAATGCATATTTAGTTTTTAGTATCACATCACAAGCGAAGCACCTATTTCCACATCACTTGGTATACATGCACCACCCTTTTAGAAATTAAATAGCAGGCAATTAGTTGTCGCCTTTGACATTAAGTCATTAACACAAGGAAAAGATAAATACTCGTTGTCAAAGGTTTGAGAGTATACAGTTTAGCTGTTCATTAAGCACACAGTAAACAGAAACTAACCTGTCAGGGAATGCAGCTGAGTTGAAAGGACACATATGGCTGACTTCTTTTAAGTTGACATTACTATAAAGCAGCTTTTTGTTGCTGCTGTATATAACAGTTGGTCGATCAGAGGCAGCAAATACATGTGTAGCATTCTTAGAAGAGAATGTCCTTAGTGTAATTGGTTGTGTACCCAAAGACACCTTTTTCCTGTCAGCTAGCTCACCCGTACTCATGTTCAGTATGAAATTCAACAGATGGCCATCTCCAAGAGCACAGAGTAAATATGATATCTGAAAAGAGATGATAGATATCATAAAACTGCTGAAACAAACAACAAAAAGTAACAGGAAAACACTGAGACACTGATGCCACCCCGCATCAGCAAAAGTTGGTACTTGTACAACCAGTTGCATAAATTCTTCCCACTATTTCTTATGTATCTTCCAAAATTTCCTATTAGAGGTTTTTTTATACCTTCCAATTGATTTTTCAGACATATACTCTTGATTTTCGACCAGACTACCCAATCCACTACCCAAGTAGGATTAAGAAAGAGAAAACAAAAAAGGGGTAAGGATAGTTACAAATATAGCTACACACACACACATTTACAACCACTTCACTGCTCCAAATATAATAATACATTGCCGAACACAATAAAAATAGAATATTGATTCAATTAAACAAACCGCTGGATTCACTTAGACACTTACCCCTTCAAAAGAGCATAGAAGAACAGAGCGAGGAATGATCTCCCCACCAAGATATTCCTTGGTAATTAAATTCAGATCTGGAAGTGAATACATCCTGACACTTATATCCGTCCACATTCCAACAGCTGCTAGCTGACTGTAGTTAGGGTTATCACCAATAGGATTTATGTCAAGACAAGAGATCTCATATTCCAATTGTGCATGTTTCACTTCTGTTAAAACCCCATCTCCAATCTCCAAATAAACAAGATGTCCACCACCAGTAGCCACTAGAACCTGTGAGAATACAATGATCTCAGTAAATCACAGTAAACACTATTGCATTAGATATAAGCAGTGCACTTCAAATTCTAGTCAGTTGCAAACAGTGTGAAGGAAAAGTCTCATAAGTGACAAACTGGCAATAGCATCAAGTAATTAAAATGAGCAAAGAAGTTCATGAAATAGCATATTCTATAAATGCAAGGACACCAATATGGGGATAGTAGACGACATAGACCTGAGAGGCATTAGCAGTAGCAACGTTGACAGAGAATCCTGCAGGAGCTTTCCACTCATTCCTCAGTTCTCTCGATACTGAACTAACCAGTCTAACCGAGCTAGAGGTGACCTGCCAAAATGCACATTAGAAAAACAGTTAAATTTACATTAATAATAGAGCCTAGTGAACAGGGTACAAAAACACAGTATCAGTGACGGCGGCAGTGTTATGGCCGTGACATCATGGGTATCCGTAGGTCGCAGATGTAACATTACTGGGCGCGGCCAGCGCTATCGTAACATTAAAAACATTTATCAAATGTGATATTACTCCACTTACAGAAATCTGATTTTTGAGTTGATTTTTCATGTTAGTACTCTTAATAGCCATGTTCTTTATCTTACGAGTAAGAGGACCCTTGTTTAACAAATCTACATGCAACATTTGCAACTTCTTTAGCACTTCATTTTCCCAAGATGTTAACACCGCGTACGGTTAAATCAGAAATACCGGAAAAATGTAGCCAATATTTTGTAATATTGGTTGTTGCAGCCAAAAAAAATTTGTTGTTCTTTAACAAGGTGTTATTTAATCAAAAATAATGCAAAGGCAAACTGAAATTCTGTCATATTCTGTAGGCATTTTTAAGCCTTGTCTAGCTACCTTAACAAGAAGAGAAATAAAATACAATGAAATGGCACCTACTTGAACAAGTTGGTTGAACAAAGCATCATGGCAGAATAATGTTTGCACTTCTGAATCAAACCCTTCAATTTCTGTTTCTTCTAGTTCGTCTTCAAGATTCATTGCAAGAATTCTGGTCTCACTGATAAAGCTTACTACTAAGAAAGTGTCATGGACATCATCAGTCAACGATTTTAAGGACCACAAGCCTTTTATACCTTGGAGCTCTACCGATGCCTGCAAAGATACTCCAGGTGTCAGCAATTGCCACAGGAGGAGAAGATCAAAATTTAAACTACTTAAATAGTAAAAAAGAACAATTGAGACCTGTTCATTTATTCCAATTCCATTACGAACTATACGAAGGGAACCATCCTTGTACGCTCCAGAGCAAGTTACAACCTGACCTTGACCTTGTCTCTCAAGGTCAACCACGCAGAAGTCCACAATTGGACCCAAGTTTACATACCTTTCTAAGACTTCCACATATGATCCTTTAGCATCTGGTTGTAAATTTAACTTAATGAGCTGCAATGGGATCAATATAAAGATTAGAAATAAGATAATATCAAATGTACCAACCTAAGAACCTCAAACAAATCGATGAAGATTACAGAACTACAACTCTACAAGGATATACTCAGTATCCAGTGTCTTTTTGTTCACAGATATACTCATGTAGTAATGTACCAGCGAAGTTTGAAATAATTGGTTGTATTTTGTCAAAGCATAAAAAAGAAAATAACAGCATTCTAATACAAAGGTATTATATAATGAGGACAAAAACTACTTGGTAACATAATGGCCATTACGTAACACAACAAGCACATTTTTGTACTAATGTGCAGCTTTCCTTGGTAAAGGATGTGAGTGTGGCTAAAAAAAAAGATGAAAACAAATTTGTACCATAATGGTTCCTCAGGCGATTCAGTAAGTGAATTTCAGGACAGGAATCCATGTATTATTTTACGACAAAAGACTGTCAAGAGTGCTCAGACTCAGAAGAAGATGCGTTTAAAGGCATGATGATTCAGTTTCTGCACTTCTTTTATATAATTCCCTTGTCCCTTACATAGTTGATATGCCCACTCAAAGACATGCTAAAAATAACTTTGAAAAAGAAACAATAAGGAATAAATAAAGGAAAGCTGTGACGAGAACCACAATAATCACACCTGAGAGTCTCCATAGCTCGAGCCCACATAAACGAAAGCATTATCAAGATAAGATATAGTCGACGCAATAGATGTCTCGCCCAAGAGCTCAATTTTCAGACCAGTAACTCTGCAAGGCAAAGCAAGTGTCAGAAATTATTCAACGTCAATGACTGCATAAATATTTTAGTGAATTGCAAACATCACTTCCCAACACGTATTTTAAAGACAATAGCTTCACTATTGTGCGGACGAACATGTAAAGATAGTAGCATTTGTGTAAAACAGAAAATAAGGGCAAAGCATTCTGACGCATAATAGTTTTTCAATGGCATCACCATTATAGGAACCCATTTGAACTTTGTGTGACAACCAGCAAAAGTGAACACAGAAACACAATTATCCAACCAACCTAGAAATAAAAATTAACAAATATACGACTATGTTTAAAATGCTATGTTCTGAAAAATCCAATCACAACAATGAAGCTTATTCTCAAGCGTCTCTACTGACTAACGCAAATACATGAACACTCTAACTGCAATACTATTACAAGAACTACATGTTACAGTACATAACAGTGTATATTGAGTGACAAAACCCATTCACTTGCAGCCTTTTGTTTTTATGTCATGTCGTGATTCATAAGTTAGTATTTGCATCCATCTCGACAAATCAATGCATTTGGGATACGTTTTAAGACAAGCCTTAGAAAAACAAATTGGAATGCATTCACCAAGCAAAGATACGCCTAGCAAGCAAGATATAAGTGAGCAACGCATGATCAAATTACGATGATTCATGCTCCCTCCTATTCTTGGAAATTGCCTCATATTTCAAAATACATGTCAAGAGTCTTGAAACATGGGGTAATTCGTAAGAATAGGAGGACGTACATATACTCAGCAGAAATCTTTCCAATCGATATATAACCATAACATTATAACTAGAAAAAAATAAAAGTTGTCGCTCACTTTTCTTTCTCATGAGTGATAACGAGCAGATGCAGAAGCCCTGCATGATCCCCGAGCAAATATCGAGACCCATCAGCGTCGACCCTCCCATACGCTCTTGTTATAGACTGCAACCAATAACAAGTAATACTATAATTATAAAGTGCTCAGAAGTTATTTGATAAGCAAACCGTATCAAACTAGAGCTATCAAGGAACCAAAAAATGTACCACTTTCGCCATTTAGTCAATTCTATATAGAGAGCGGGAAAGGGATAATATTTCAAATTTAACAGAGGCAAAAGGGTGCTTTTTTCACTCACAGGTCTGATAGGTATTGCTTTAAAAGAAGTAGCACTGCAGTATACTATTGTTTCCTCCCCAATAATGATAACTCCGCAGAATGGGGGAGGAACGGGAATCAGCAGATCAGCTCCATTATCAAGATTATTCTGAGACCATGGCCCCTCAACAAAATCTTTGTCTTTTAACGAAACTTCATAAGTTTTAACATGGCGGGCATCTTTATTGTCCTGCAAAATAATCCTAATTTATCATTCTGAATAAAACATAGGATTAGAGATTTGCAGTTTACAGCCTTCAAAGCATGAAACTGAAACTTTGCTTATTACTGACACATTATCACATGATTTATCTTTTATGTGATTAAATTTATATTCAGCCAAATTAAGGACAAGCACCTGGTAAAGAACTACAATTGTAGGTCTTGAACAACCATAGAGAAACTTTATATCCAGCACTTGAAGCTCCTCAAGTCTGTGCAAGCAGAGAATAATAAAATTAAGAAACCAAGAAAAGTACTCGGTGTTCAGAGATCAGGATAAAGCTCAACATATTAGACAGTCCACACATACATCCAATAATTGTCTAATAATCCAGGAATCATTATTGCCACCTCACACCTACTGAATGGTCTTAGTTGGGATATTTAAACTACCGTCATGATTGCGGTAACAGTCGCGAATAACCGTCGCGTACTTTAGTGCAGTGGCATATCCAATGTCAGTTAATCATGGTTTGAGGGTATAGTGGTAACTTAAGTCATATCTGTTTGGTATCAACTTTAATAGCCTTGTACCAGCAAAGAATCAGTAAAATTTCAGAAATCGACAGTATTACCAAATCTTGGTTATTTATTACGGCTACCCTTGTATCGGAAAATATCGGCGCGAAAGTTGAAAGCCCTTATGTACTCCCCGATACGACACGTAACGGTCGATATTTAATATCATGTCAATATACCAAATACTCTACAGTTGTCTACTTATTTCTAATGGAGTCCCTTAACTATTATTCTTTTGGCTCTAGGATATAGTGACCTACATCAAAATGGCTCACGTAACCCTTTGCAATTCCTTTTTCGATGCAGTAAGTGCCTGTCTCACTTTAGAATACAGGTCTCTTAGAAACATACTTATTTAAGGAAAAGGCCGTGTACGTCTGACCCTCTCCTCCTCTACCTAGCTTTCAGCACGGGCCTCTATAGGCATTGAGAGTAATTATGTAACACCAAATATTCTTCGAAGGTTATATCCGCAAATCTACCTAATACTAGAATATAATACAATGATAACGCAGACATGTTTCTTGAGTCTTTACAGTCGAACTCAGCTAAGATATCTTTTTGAAAAAGAAAAGACATCTCTCTTCAACAATATAGAATTAGATACCTGATATTAAAAGCTTCTTTTAGTTGTCCTTTAATATCAAAAGGGATGACCTGTCAACATTTCCAAGAAATAATCAGTAAATTTCGGCAGTAGTAACAAACTAACAACAGTAAGCATGCTGCAGACATATTAGCCAAATCTTGACTTAGTCACACACCTTGAATAATCCATCGTATAAGTGGAGCCCAATCAGTCTGCAATCAGGATCAATGATGCCAATCTATAAAGAAGCCCATGACATAGCCCCCATCCCAAAATAAGAAAAAAAGAAAGAAAGATAAGAAGGTTAGGATGAACAAGACTCCAGTATCTCACTATCGCATGACCAATATGAAAAACAAGCATGGCAAAAGTTCTCTGATAACCATTGATTACTGATGATAGCATGAGTGGTCCTTCCATTTCCTTTATTTTATTTTATTTTAAATATGAAAAGGAATACAAAAATGACAGCACACCTGGCCATTATCTGTCGGACGGCCAATGCGATCTGAGACATCTCCCATTGCTCTGTAGAAAAAAGATTAGAGTAGGTTGTTTCAGATAGGTGTAAATGTCAACTACCTACAAAAATCCAGCAATTTCAAATGGAGAAAGTGAAAGCGCCTAAAACAACAATCTAAATAATTGGGTTTCTCCTCTCTGGCAGCTGCCTGTCCACTTTATCTCTCGATCCTTCATGGCAATACGGCCACCTTACCAACATCTCCTAATCCAACCTCAAATGTCACCTTAACACACACCAGTAAGATCCTCGGGCCCTTCCCAACTTTAACCAATTATTGGGACAACATTTTTTCCCTGCCTCGCCTGATCCCCCCACCCACCCACCTTTTATATGTGACCAAAAGGTGGCAAAATACTAGAGTGAACCATGGCTCAAAATCACGGCTTAATGCGGTCACACAAAAGTGTACTCGATAAGCTTGTCTCAAATTAGACCATTAGGCATGAGCAAAAGGATTCTCATTTTTGGGGAATATGGGATGGTAAGATACGAGGAATGTCAGCTGTAGCCCACAACTTAAATTTTGTTCATTAAGTTCTAAGGATAGGCTAAATACACTTTCTTGGAGTGTATTAACCACAAACATGAACAAATAGTAGCAACAGAGGAAATACACTAGAACTAAATCAACTATTATAAAGAGCTATTGCTTATTACCCTAAGGAAACGACAAGATTAGAACGGAACAAGACCTGGTGAGAAGCTCAGATGCCTCAGGATCCCATTGAAGAACACAGAACTTGTATCTCTCAGTTGCAACAAATAAGAAATCTTGTGTTTCACCCTGAAAGGTAGATGCAACAGAACAGATCACATCAAGAATCAAGAATATATAAATAAGAGACTAATTATATTAATCATCACGTGAAGGAGTACTAACATGAGGTCGAAAAAGCTCCAGCGTTGCAATTCTTCCGTAAATTGGAACATCCAGCATAGGCTACAGAGAATCCATCAATAAAGCAATAAACAAGATAAGCCAAGATACACAGCAATTCTCTAACACTACACCTAGAGTCTGAAATTAGCAAAATGCACGCTGCATTATATGGAGTATCCAATTTTCTTCCTCGGTCCTTTATATAGAAAAGATGTGGAAAATAACATAAAGTATCAATACTAAACGCGTCAAGGACGTTACTCCATGCACAAAAATATAAAAAAGAGCACCCAAAAACTTGAATACGACTTCTATAGTTCTATCAAAATACGAAATTTAAACTCACTTTCTAGGCCAAGGATTACGAATCTCATTTGTCACAAATAATAATAAACTTTTCAAGCTAAAAGGAAGATGTTCTACAGTTTTCCATGAGAAGAGACCCTGACTGATGTTAAGATGGTCATTAAGATCCAAAGGCATTCAGCTATTGAATTGACCAGTGTACATAGCATTAGTTAAACCTTTACAGAATGAGATACTTCTCTTATTAAGATAATAGAGCAAGATACAACAAAAGAATTCGCATATATGCGACGCTTCAACTCACTCAAACAAATTTTCAACTCATAATTAAATATGAGAAATTGAACCTAATTTCAGACATTCTCTCATCTTACTGTCTCCAAAACCATCACGATTCCAGTTTAAAAATGCGCAAGGCGCACTGAGGCACTAAGGGGCCGAGACGACGAGGCGCAAAGCGCAAGGCGAAGGAGCACGCCTTTTTGACGCAAGGCGTCCTATTTTTGATAAAAAATTTGTAATTTCCAAATAAATTTTTGGCAACAATAGCCTTTTTAGGAGTTTTCAAGTTGACTAACATGTCTAAGGAGTGAAGTTAGGAATAACGGGGAAAAGAAATGACGAGCCTTGTCTAACAGATATGGAAAGTGCGTACTAGTTAGCCTTATTAGGTGAGCCGTGTCTAAAAGGCACACCTAAAATGGACCGAGGCGTTTTGGCTAGTGCCTCATCCAAGGCGCGCCTTAGGTGCACTCAATGTGCGCTTTTTAAAACTAAACGATTCCCTTAGAACTTCCTATGATACTCTCTACAGGGAATCAAACAGTTTATAGTTTCCTAGTTAAGGGAGGTGGTAGAGACAACAGTCCATACCTGAAGACCCTGTGGAGTCAACAAGTGCATCTCAATTCGGGTGCATTTCCTGAAAGAAATTAACATAATAAGAACAATGTCCCTTGATAAAAAC
>JAOWBH010000010.1:525226-539052 GCA_028566215.1 Silene coronaria
TCTTTCACAAATCTTCAATTACAACCTTTGATTCAAGCTTCTAACTAAAACAAACTAATTTCTAAGCTAATTTGGAGGGTAATTAGGGATTAATTAAGAAAGGATTAAGCAACGTTCTAGCATGAAAGTAGTAAAATTCAGATCTAGGGTTATTGATCAAAATGTGATAATAAATACCCCTCAAATTAGGTTACAAAAAGTGAATGAAGGCTGAATTCATGCTTGTCCTCCCAGCCGGTTGACCGGCCCAAAATCCTCCCCATTCTTCCAATTTTGTGCCAAAATTTAATTGACTTCAGAGGGCTCCCAGCTGGTGGATGACCGGCTGCCGGCCAGCCGGCTGAGAGTCTTCATACTTGGGAATGGCTTGTATCTGAGTGGGGGGAGCTCCCAGCCGGCAGACCGGCTGCCGGCCGACCGGCTGGGAAGCCTTCTTTAGCTTCCCATTTTTCTTTTCCTCCTTTTCTTTTTTTGTGGCCTTTCTTGCTCCCGATTCTTCAAGTTGCTTCGTGCCTACAATATTCAAGTGAAAAGAGGGCAGTACGAGACACGGGGTACGAAAATGCAAGTCGGGACCACAATTCCGACTCGAAAACGAGCCAAAAATAAGGGGAAAAGGGGAAGAATCGTGACCGAAAAATCATGCAACAAGGTGAAAGATCCTGATAACTCGTACAAAGCCCTCCAGTCAGGCATAATCAAAGCCCTCTAGTAAGGCAAAGATCCTTTCAAAAGTGCAAAGCAGCCATTTTTCAATGTTTTGCAGGTTATGAAATATATAGGATACAAATCTTACAGGATATAAAAAGAAAGTGCGTCTCCAGAACAAGATTCATACTTACTAACCCTTGACCTGTGGGGCAAAGGCACAAAAGGTTAATTGTTCAACTAAAGACATCCCCCTTAGTTGGTCAAACCCCACCAAAAAACTGTATAACATTTCTGTCAATGACATCCCTTTTGTCATGGTCAATTACATTCACCGATCAAGAATTGTTCCTTGCCTGGCCGAGCGCGAGAATTCTTTTTTCCTCATAAAGCACAACAGCCTCCGTCAGCTCAGGAGAATCATACAATATTACCATGATCATATCCAGTCTTGCTGGAGGAAAGTCTACCATAACGTTTGCATTGATCTTTTCAAAGACAAGATATAACTCCTACCAGGTTAATTATAGAACAACAACTACAATGAGTGTTGCAGGAATGCTCCACAATTAATTTCTTCACTAAATCGGTGCCCTGAAAAGTTGTAGCACCTTTTGTCTTCATCGGCACAGGGGCATCCTACATAACATCTTGCTCAAAGGTTGCCATATACTCATAATCATGTCCTGAAGGAGGAGACTTCACCTCAACTTCTTCGCGGCTCCAAAAAGCAATATATCAACGATTTCTCACATCAGGACGAAAATTATCCGAAAATGTATAAGAGTTATTATTTCTTCACATCTGGCTTGACCCAGCGTAGTGAAGAAATAAGGAGCAATTGTTAGACCATAATTTCTCTCAACCCTGACATAAGAATCTAGCACTTCAGGCGCGGCAACAGGCTACATGGTTAAATAAGATGTGCAAGGTATCATACTAAATATACTGGGCAGGATAGAGAAGTTGAGTACACTTAGAAGAATATTCCAGTGTGATGGAGAAATAAAAGCAAGTAATCTAATTAGAAGGGAAAGACTCCTACAAATGAGGAACTAGTTGTTAGGCCTGATAATTTCTACTCTGACCAGAATCCAAGTAGCATGGACAAAACTAACTTGGCTGGGGCAAAATCCAAGACAATACAAAAGACAATTGTCAGGCATCAAGCAAGAGAGGATATAAGGACCAGGCATAAGATCACACACCTGGCCAGGATATAATGCAGGTACAAGAATTATACGTATAGAGCAGTCTAGCCTAATTTTATTCAGCCTAACAGGCTTAGGTACATGCCAAGAGAGGTATGCAGGGATGAAGTGGATGACCAACATACATTATGAAGAAGATTTTAAACAAGTATCAAATACTAAACAATTAGGCACATGTGTCGATTAACCAAGTCCAAGTTAGTTCATATTTATAAGGGAGACTTGGCACCTTATTCCCTCATTAGAAGCTACAACCAACAAACTCTAGTCATATCAGAGCAAATGCTCGGTCAAGAGAAGAGAACAAGTCGACGACAATCATGGAAACAACCCTAGAAAAGTGGAACTACCTCCTACTCACAAGCAACCACTACTTCCACCTATTTTACTATAAATATGAGGCAACAAAGGCTAATCTCACACACATGACCCCATCACCATCCAACACCTCAACTACATCAAGAATTACATTACTACTTAGCATTAGCATTACACAATTGTTCGACGGTTTCATATAAATTACTAGTAAAATTCTATCATGGTTTGGTGCCCATGATTTTTCCCATTCAAGGGTTTTTTTCACGTACAAATCTGTGTCATGTCTTCTTTTAATATTCTTTACTTTTAACTCATTTTTTTTACTTTACAATTAACCCTGCAAAAATACAATCATGATACTATTATAATAAGATGATACTAGTTAACCCCCACATTATTCTACCCTGGCCGTATTCTTATTCTACCCTGGCCTAATTCCAGCCTGCGTAAAAAACGGTCAAAACAACTCTATTTAATAAAAAAAACTCGGACATCCTATTACATGGCCGAGGGAGAACATCTGAAAATCAGAGAAGTATATACGTAATATTTCCATCGAGCTGTACAAAGCTAATTACATCACCAACATTCCTACGGAAGTCAGAACATCTAATCTGCCTGAAGGATACGCATGTGCTCTCCACATATACAGTAATACATTATCCAGGCTACTTTATTTATCAACATGTATGAAACAATCAAAAGTCTATTGATCTTCTATACACCCATTTTCTTCTCACGGGACGACAGAGCACTTCCAGGGAAGAATGATTACCCGCATTCATTAAAAAAACATGACTTCACTTGAATCTACACCTTTGTGATGATCATTTCCTCTTTCGTGGGAAAATTTTTGAAAACTATATAATTGTGAGACCTGGTTAAGTATCATAATGTACCGAACAAGTGCCAAGTGCGGAGATTAATAATGCCCCTTAGCTCGAGTTTTTCCAGCATTATTAGGGTTCCAAGCTTAACCTCGTTTTGCAGCCCGTGCTCTAGCCACTGACCTCTCGTAAAGTTCCTCGTACTGAGAGGCAGAAGATTCCCAACTGAAATCTATATGCATAACTTTCTGGACAAGCTGCTCCCAACTATCTCTACTGTTTTTGAAGTAATGTAGTGCGCGATCCAAAGCACTGTTTAAACCCTAAACGAAAAATTTGCCATATTCATGTTGAAATTTAGCATGATTACTTCAAGCCAATGAGGCTTTAAGTTAGAATCAGAAGTATGAATTACCTGTTCATCAGGTGAGAGAAATGTGAATCCGTTCCGAAACTGTATTGGGATTGTCTCATCGTCGATATCAAAAACACTAGTAAAATAATAAAGAAAATAACCAAAATTAGTAAATTAGTATTATAACCAAACAGTGTTGTGTCCATTTCCAATAAAGATAAAGACACAGTGTTCTTTCATTCTGGAATGGATATAATAAAGAAAAATGATTCACTTAACTTCTTTTGATTGTGAAGTAGTAATTGAATGCAATTTTCAACGTCATTTTTTATGGGACATGGGTTCTTCAGAAATAATCTGTGTTTTTAACATAGGGTAAGGCTATGATCCATGTCACTGTGACTCGGCTGCAAGTGTTGGACATGATACGGTGTCAAAATGTCAAATACGGAATAAGTTTTTTTTTTCTGTAAAGTTTTCAATTTTTGGTGTAAAATGAAGTGTCAAAATGTCGTGTCAAAATGTCATGTCAAACACTTTAAGTGTTGGTCACACAACCAAAGTGAGAAGTGTCAAGTAATGTAGGCTATGATCATAACAAAAACAGTATCCAAGAATTGACCTAATAATAAAGCCTAAATATACAAATTTGAATGCTCCGAGGAAGAGTAAGCCTACCTGTCATTTAGACCCCCAGTCTTTCTGACAATAGGTATTGTACCATATCTCATTGCTATCATCTGAAATGGTATTGGAAAAAAGAACATTCAGTTTGATGTGAAGCGGTGGAAAGCAACTATACTGGATCTAGGACCAAATGAAGCATTAGAATGAGAATTTGTTGAGACACATGATATAAGGTTGTCATTAAAACCCTCAAAATCCCACCAACAAACAAAAGATTTGGGAGGGAAAACTTAGTTGCTCCATTCCCCTCCTCTCTCGTCCCTTTCCCTTCTATTTTTGTATCCAAAGCTACCCGTAATCTGACAGCCAAAGGATAACAAGTCCCTTCATCTCTAAATGGAGAAAAACATTTGTTAATGATTTGGCTTAGAGGTCAAGTCTCAGCCCTTTTTGCTCATGGAGTGGCAAATAGTCCTGTATTTGGTTAAGGGGTACCTAGGTAATAATGATGACGATGACGATGACAAGGAAGAAAAACAAGTACTCATTTCTAATGCAAAAATAATTATAGAGCACATTCTTTGGGTAAGCCAAAATTATCAAACCTAAGTTCACAGATAGATTAACTCTTGTAGACGTTGTCGTTATTCAAATAACCTTTTTAAAAAAATTCCAAATGCGAGCAAGCAAAGGCGAATGAGCTAGAAACTCCAGAAAGTAAATTCTGAACTTACTGCACCAAAATGTACACATACCTGTGTCAAACCGCAAGGCTCGAAAATAGATGGTATGATTAACATATCAGAAGCTGCATAAATAGAGCGAGAAAGTGATTCATCGTATTTCAATACAAGCCGAGCATTATCATGATTCTTGAATTGGTTTGCAATGCCCTCGAACTCCCTCTACAACATGGAAAAGCAACAAAGAAGGGCCCGTTAAAGGACAGATTGTAAAAGGAAAAGGAAGAAGGCAAGCAATTTAACAGCACCTGACCATTGTTGTATCACAGATTACAACAATGAAATTAAGTAACCAAATAAAGGTGTAATTACTTCCAAACGTTTCAATGTTAAGAGGATTAAAATTTCAATTTTAAGAGGCAATATATGAGTCCCTCCAACTCAATTTAGTAACCAAAGAAAGAATATTGCTTTCCACCATTACCCTCCCATTTCCTTCCCATCCAAATCTCTTGATTCCAACAAAGGGTAACTAAGTGGGTTAGACTTAGACATATAAGTTAAAAGGGTGTTCGGCCTAATGAGTTATAGGCTATATACGTCCTTCCAACTTTATTATTTCTGAAGAACAGAGGAATTATATAACAACCATACAGATAAATAAGGTTCATATGGCTATCAAGTATCACGGTATTCATAGAAAAGAAGGTGTGGACTAAAACATGCATGCTAAAAACATTTTCAAGTACCTGTATATGGTGCACAGGACTAGAACCAAGAAGCACAAATTGCCCGCCAAGTTCCAGTGTCCGATATATAGCATGTCTAATAAGATGGACTCCTTTCTGGGGGACCAGCCTTGTGACACAACCAACCTGCTCAATGAGAAATAAAGTTGAGTGTAGATATATCTATCCCACAGTCTTTATACTTAATGCACAATGGCCACGAAATAGTGTCAGAGTCCTAAAATGATTATGTATGACGTGTATGCTAGTACGATTAATAATTGGGAATGGGCTGACTAAGAAGAAAACATAAGTAGCATCTATTAAAGATAAGACTTGGGAAAATCAACTAAGATGGTTAATGGTTTAGACATGTGAGAAGGAGGACAAGTACTGCATGCAATGGCGATATTTAGCTATACTGGGACGGGCCCAGGCCCCTGCTGGCCTTAGCCCAAAACACAGTGTGGCCCCTGCTGAGATTTGGGGAAATGAACTGATAACGGCCCAAAAAAATAACATAGGATAGTAGTCCTTAAGTAACGTGATTACATCATTTGATTAAATGCCTTAAGAAAAAAGACACACTTAGAAAACACTCCGTAAGTTATACTAACACTACCATAACTTATGTAATGGGTATATTTGACTTTAATAACTAGTTTTATCGCACAATCCTTTTACGCAAGTGAGAAGACTAACTGTTCGTTTCATTGTTATGAAGATACAAATTTCAAAGACAAGAAAAGATATGTTTCCCCATTCCAATTCTTGTTGAAATTAATGTTATATATAGAACTATTAAGTAGTCTAACGCAATATTTTATTTTATTTTTGCTTTAAAGTATGATTTCTTGATTGTGGTTCATACAAAACCCTTTCGTTTACATTGTTTTATCGTTTGGCTACTTTGACATAGAAAAAATACTTCGAATACAAAATTAGCCCCCCTTAAAAATAATTTCAAAGGCCCGCCACTGACTGCACGTTAGGAAACTTAGAAGTGGGGAAAACTAAAATTGTAATATAAGAAAACAACACATGTCTAAGGTTAATCGAATAGCGGCGGGAGAGAACAAAGTCATGTGGACGATAGGATTAGGACACTACTTTTTGCCTTATTTGTTGCTTTTATCATCATTGATGCACTTGAATACAATATCATAGGTTTAAATTGCATAAACTTGGCCATCCCTAACTCGTGATAAGTAGGAGAATTTTGTGGTATTGAGATTAAGTTGTACTTGTTGGATAGTTTAAAATCACGGTATCAGTCACGATCGCGGTTGCGGTAACGGTGTCGCGGAATCGCCCTCGACTCGGCCATCGCGCTTGATTATCGCAGTGATATTTATTTTTCAAGTCTTTGTAGATATTTTATCATTTATTAGCTATTTCATACTTTATAAACTTAAGATTAATTCTATTTTCAATAATTAATTGACCAATGCTATATAAATTTCAAGAGTTTATTACAAAATTTGGCCGATACAAGTTATAACTCGTTCATCTCGGGCCGAGTTAGCCGCTACACGTTATAAATCGGCCGTCTCGGCCGATATTTACCCTTTTTTAATTTACCCGATATATCTCGGGATATTGCCTATCGCGCATATCGGCCACCTGTGATACCGATACATCTCGATCGTTACCATACGTCTTTAAAACATGCTTGTTACTTTTTATGCTTATTTTGATTAGTTTATATCAATTGTCAATTGTCACTTGCCAGCCACTCCTTTAAATTCCGGAATCTGGGAAATACTCCATTTAATCTTTTTTTTTTTGCTGAATCACTTCTTTAAGAACATTTTTATGTCAAACTGTACTTTCCCAGATGTCTAGCAGACTGCTCTTATCATAAAAATGTTCTAGACAATTTTGTATTAGAACCTGAAAGTTGGTTTGACATAAAAATATTCATAAAGAAGTGAATCAAATGAGTGAGTGAGTTACATCAAAGGAGTAAAGGGAGTATACAGTTTGACATAAAAATAAAAAATAAAAAAAACCCCACTTTTAAGAACATTTTTCTGATATCTATCAGACTGCTTTTGTTTCCTCTTCATTTTGTTTCCTTCTAATTTTAGGATACGAGATTCAACTAGAAGTCCCTTTCACCCTTTGTAATAACTTTCTAGACAAGGTGTTGGCTATGTGTGATATAAAAAACGAGTATTTCATAAAAAAGAAATGCCCTTTTTAGGATTTAGTGTCTCAGCCAAATTATCAAGGGGAGAATAACAAAAAGCACGTATTCTGTAATGGTCAGTGTTTAAAAGTTAATTTTTTTCGTGAAAAAAGGTTTGGGAAGCGTTAGATATTAAAAAAATTATTTACAATAAATTCGAGAGGGAAAAAAATTAGAAGGGAGAGTCTCGAATTTCGGAAAAGAAAGGGAGTATTTTGGTAAATGGTAATTGTCCTTTTATCTTTCAAACCTTTTGCATTTCACTTGAATCTATTCTTTATCTTTCCTTGTGATTTTCCTTTCCACTTGTTTTTCATATTCAACTCACTTCTTAACTCTCATGAAAAAGGTTTTATCTTTTATTTTACCATTACCTTACATTAACTTTACACGTATTTCTTTAACCCATCATGTATTGTCAAAGTGTTGTGCTTTGCCTCATCTCTACCTTTTCGTTGTTTTCTCAACTTTCTTTAATGGTATTCCCTACCACGAGCCATGTTGACTGGCCTGAAACCATTTTGGGACCCAAGGCTTGTTATTATTGTTGTGGATGGCAACGCCCCAGGATTGCATTTGGGCCACCACACAGCAGTGTAGCCGAGTTGTAAAGGTTATGAATGTCACTACGATTGCATTTTGAGGGATCAGAATTTACTACTATAGAAGACACTACAGAGAAAGATCGCATCACATTGTAGTATGTAAAGGAACAACATATATAAAAGGAGAACAACAGGAAAGAAAAACTTAAAAAACATTGCCAGATCAAATAACAGTGGAACATAACTTTCAGAGTGAGAAAACAAACCAGTGGCTTCGTGGAGTCTGAGCAGGACAATCCAAGATGTTTTCTCAGAGCTTCTTTATTTTCTGCTTTTCCCTGCAGATCACTTGAAGTGTATTGCACATCAATGAATGAATCAGTAGCAGGATCCCAAATATCCGTGTCAATTCCATTGAGAATTCCTATGAACTTTTTCGAGTGAGTATTAAGCGTAGTATGAAGTCCTTTTCCTCCCTGTAAAATTGAACAGAGAATGTCAATAGAGCTTAACAGGATGAGCTCCACGTCAAAGCAACAAGCCCGGCGATGCATGACATCACGTCAATAAGTTTATATAAGTACTGAGCAAAGAGGCTGTTATGCTTATAACCCAGATAATAAGGTTAACTCAACCAGTTACCTATTTGCAGACATTGAACATTATAACATACTAGTTTAGCTTACACATCACAGATATATGCAGTATGCCCGACTCGAAAATCCAGGATTAATCATGATGCGGATTCTAAAACCCATAGGACAAGTGAGTTGATTGTATAATATTGAAACATTTAAAAATAGATATAACAAAGATGTTTTAGAAGGAGATGACATACAGAGTCATTCATCTGCAAGACGAAGGAGCTGCTTCCCCTAATGACGCAAACTCGATATCAGCCTGAGGCTCTGTACAGACCCATGAAAAAAAAATATATATTCGAAGGTAGCTCTATGAGGGACTCTCAAAAGCATAATATATCTGGCTATACTAGAAATTTTCCAACATTTTGGAAAATAATTAAATTGTGCGAGATCTCAATTCGGATCGCTGAGCTTGTTCCTCAGCTTCTGTGACTTCGCATTTAACTGCAAACTGAAGCTGACCAAGTGGAGGGTTTTCAAGGCTTAGCCTTTTTCTAGTAGATTTGGGCAATACCTATGAGGTGATTACTATGAAAATAGGTGATCTAGACAAATACTTTTCGCCATAAATTTTGAGACCCATCAACATCTACACTTTAGCTATTAATACGAAAACATCCCAACAATATTCCCAGCATACCTCCGGTTTCCGAACTTCCTGAGCATAGGTGGGTGATACTGTTGTTACAATGTTGGAAAACACAACTGCACCCTAGAAAAACATTGACAGTGAAGAAGGGTTAAATATATAACAAGCTAGTCTGCAAGAAGTAACCTATAGATTTTCTCTACCTTGACGGGATTGATCCTATGATCATTTGAATTGTCTTGCATTCTGTCTGCTCTATTCAACTGGTAAACATCAAGGCCACATGAACCCAGTTCTGAAGCAGGCGCACTACCTTGATACTCAAAGTTATGGCAAGTAAAACAGATCCTTGCTGAATTCAAACCTTTTGGCGCATAGAGGTCCCAATACAATGGAGCCTACAAAAAAAAGAAGCCTCAATTAAAAATAGGGTCATCTGACAACCATAATATGTAGTTAATGTTGTCAGGAGCATACTACAAAAGCGGTCTGCCAATCATGGCAGTGGATAATATCCGGTTTCTTCCCAGTTTGAAAGATCAACTCAAGGGCCGCACGACTGAAAAATGAAAATCGCTTGAAGTCATCATTTTCTCCATAATATTGTCCTCTCCAGAAGAATTTAGCTGGATGGTGAGGCTCAATGAAGTAGACAGGAAGGCCTATACAGGGGTATCAGCAACAGCAGGTTCATGTAAAAGCCAAAGGGATGAAACCAGTTGTATAGAAAAATAATTTTAAGAGAACACAGCAACATACTTACAAATCAAATTCCCAATGTTCATTGCACTTAATTGTTATCAGAACATTATGATATTATTTGGCTGGAAGTTCATTAGAATATATAACATTGGCTCATCAAGTTGTCTATACAGGACAAATTGGTGCAATTGTCATATATGTCAACTGCTCCTATCGCAAATCGGATTTGTGAAATAGAGCTGCAAAAGACAGCCAGAAGATTCCTCATCAAGGGTCTAATGAACCTCATTGTCTGTATGTCTGCCTCAACCCACCACCAAGCCTGTGTATGAGCCTCCTTATAAATAATGCGGTAATGTTGCACAAAAGTGCAATAATGAAGCGCTATCAAGCATCTTTCGCCCATCTAGACTAATCGAGAATATATCCCTTGTAGAAAGCAAGAATGCTTCATAACAACATTATTGACCATGTAAAGAAGTGTCTTCCGTCTTTCTTTTGTTGAATAAGCATCACTGCAATACCCCTAAAGCAACATCCTCCCTCCCATTGCAGGGAAGGTTGCTTAGGTCTGGCCTCCTACCCCACACCATGCTAACCGAAATCCCTTGAGGTAAAAATGAGTTGATGATGAAAGAGTTAATTCAAGTTTAATTTTATTTTAAGCATTGATAACCTTGAATCTCATTCCATGTTCTACTTTCAACTCAATCCTTCTCTAGAAACTTTTCCCTCTATTTGAGGTTGCCCGGATTGACTAGTGTGGCTCTCTTCTACCAGACTTTTTATTTTCTGGAGGTTGAAGTGCACACGCCTGATTCTACCGAAACCCACCATACGATCTACATTGTGCGGTGGTACACTTCGAATAGCTAGCATTTACTTTGAAGTCCAATTAAGGGCTTCTAAATCCATCTTCATCAAATATATGTTACTAAAATATAAATGCAAATTTTTTTACCTTCAACAGTACCAACCCAAATCTTGTTCTTGAATAGTTGCCCATCAAAATATGATTCTACTTGAACATCCAAAGCCTGCATGAACAACTTCGTCAAAAATCATGGAAGAATGACAAGACATCCCCTTCCAGTCAACGAAAAAATTGAGGTGATACACATGATGCAATTAACTGTTCACTTTACCCTTAAGTCCTCAACAAGATCGTATTGCATACAATCATATTTGGGGAGCACAATTTCCACCAGGTGTCCTTTCTTCTGAAGTGCCTTACTGAGACCAGCCACCACATCTCCCAGACCTCCGACCTAAAGAAGGGAAAGATGACTTGATGTAAATGTAACTTATGATCTCAGAAACCACAAACTGAATTCTGAAAGCGGCCCGGAAAAATATTATTTAATGACCATAAAATTTCAATCAACTAAACTTAGATGTACCTTAATGCTAGGTCTTTAAGAGGTTGCTATTTGCAAATGAGTTCAGCTATATTGACTTTAGCGAGGATATTAATTATATGCAGAAAGATAATATGTGCTACTAAAAAATTTGTGCTTGCTGGTTTTTGACGAGGTTTACCAAACATGCATTAATATAAGTTTGCTATGGTTCTAGCTAGTAACTATACAGAGAAAAGACCTGACGCTCTACAGGTAAATTTAGCAATAATGATTTCATTTGCAAAACAGCCAGGCATTAGAAATATTTAGAAATGATCTCTTTGCTTTAACAGAATTTGATGGTCTGGCATACCTTTGCAACTGGAGCCATCTCTGCAGCGATGTGGATGACATGTAAAGCAGACCTGGACAATGGGAGGACATTGTAACATATTCAACTGAGGAGAGACTAACAATTATACGCATCGAACTTTATACTAGGATAAGATACCGTGTAGGTGACGACGTCAGCCCCAAGAAACTGGCCAAAACCTCATGTTCGGTCTTTTCTTTACATGCCATGTATGCATCACGAATACGCCGATCTCTCTTCCATACCATTTCTCTCAACAATGTGGCCTCAGTCGATGGTAACTTTTTCTCAAGTAACCAGCCATCTATCATTAACAGCATCTGACTCCAAAATTCCCAAGGCATATCATTCACTGGTCTATCAGCACCTCTAATTTCACTCTCTTGTTTTAGATTATCAAGAGTATCTTGGAATTCCTTCATAGATTCTTGATACAAGTGAATGTATGAATCAATCTCCCCGTCAGACCTTTCAAGGCGCTCCTCCAATAGCTTCATCTTTTGCTGCATTGATTCATTATATTGTTGCATCTTCTCTGATGATTGCTTATAAACATGTGCTTCACCAAGAGATTCTTCCAACCTCTCTACCTTCCTTCGGAGTTCCTGATTTTGCTGTAACACTGAAATAGCATGATCGGCTTGTTTGGAAGCATTATCGAGCAATGCTTGCAGGTTATGTACTTTCTGACACAAGTTATCGTACTCATATTTCATAGTAGAAAGTCTGTTAACATCTTCTTGAGACGCTGTTAGCTTTGTCTCTAAATCCTTCACCATAGAGTCTAGACGAACACGTTCACTTTCTAGTGTAGCCACTCTCTCATCTGTTATGTTCACATTGCTAACTTCAGCTCTAAGAGTTTTTAAATCATCCTTCAATGATATATTCTCTGCCTTAAGTGAACTAAGCTCCTTGCTCAGGACATGAATGTCAGTGTCCCATGAAGTAGATAATTTATTGTTAGGAACTTCACGCATTTCTTCCCCACTAACACTCCTTTCAGACAACTCCTTTCTCATCTTCTCCAACTGATCTTGAAGAAGCTCAACATGTATCTTATCTTGAGTGACAACTCTGAGTTTGGCATCAGTTTCAGCAAGTTTCATCTCTAATACATTAATCTCACCCTGCAGGGCTTCCTTTTCCATAAGAATTCTTTCCAGGTTTTCAAGCGCCTGCCCTCTAGCTTGATTGAGAAGGAGAACATCTGACATAGAACACACACAAAGAAGAACAAAAAAAAGAAACACATGCATCAGCCACAGTTTATTTTGAAAGTGATTCAACCCAAGAGATAATAAATGATACTCCCTCTCTTCAAATCCAAACACCCCATAAATTCAAATATACCCACACAACAGAGGTGGGACTGGGGTGTTTGGATTTGAAGAGAGGGGGTACATAAGAAGTATCCATACTTTTCTCAGCATTTCTAACCATACTGATCAAATCATCAAATTGATTAGGTGATAGCTGCTCTTCACCAACAATGGGCTGCAAATAGCACATAAAACCATCAAAAAAAGAATTGTGACTGACAGCTTTTAGACAGAAAATGAAGGCTTGCAAAGATGCCACAATTTGGTTGATCATCAGTAATTAAGTTATGGTCTTGGAATGCGCATACTCCATCTCTTCTAAGACATTCACACTTCCATTTTATCGAACACCAGTTGTTCATAGGAAGAAGCACTTTTAAACACTCTACTGATGAAAATTCCCATGACAGCATCTAGCAAGTAAAATGACGGTGATATACTTACTATTTTACATTTGAATATACAAAATGATCAAAGTGTGGGCTTCAGAAAAAGCAACTCAGCTCATAAGTGGCTCTGGTAGGGAGTCTAGAAGGGGAGGTAAGTTCGACATATCTCATAGGGGAGCGCGTTAGTCGATTTGCAAAAAAAAAAAATGGTTTAGAGTAAACATCGTTTCCAGCTAAGAGGACGGTTCCACATCTACTGTTTTTGAAAGGGGGAAGAAACTGAACACCTAATAAAAGATACTGAAGACATCATCAAAGCTCGTAAAGATCAAGA
>JAOWBH010000010.1:539152-554219 GCA_028566215.1 Silene coronaria
ACACTACTAGCAAGTTAGAAAGTATTAGGAGTAAAATTGTTTTTACTTAACAGGGCAAAACATATCAAGTCTCACTTGGTTGTCGCCGAAAAAATTTCCTTCTCCGTCTTTCCCTGGCAAAGTCGTAAGTGCCAGCAAGAATATCAGTTATAACAGTGGCCAACTGGGACATCAATGCCAATGGCTCAACACCGCTTTCCATGATTTCCCTCAAGTTCTTAACAGTATTCACTGTATCCGCAGAAAGAGCCAAATCAAGTAGATCTACCAATTTATCATCAGAAATCAAACCAACCTGAAAAAGAAAAATCACGCTTTCTTTAGAAACTTCAAAGTAGAGAGACAGCGTAAGAATCTCATATGCCACACTATTTTGTCTTTTACCATTACAAGCCTGCACATTTAAAGTCAAGTAGTTGACTACAGTCGGGTTGTAAAAAAAAGGTGATGGGAATACAGAAGAAAAGCTTTGATATAAATAACAAATGGAACTGCCCCAAGCAGTATCTCAAAATGAAAATAGTGTTGTGTGTTTTTCGAACATAATCTTTCCCTGCATTCTTACAACTAGATAAGTGTAATATACCAATCATTCCAAACAGATACAGTAGCTGTCAAAATTTCCAGTAAGAAACGACTATGCTAACCATGAGTTTTTAAACTGCTTGTCAAATAAATGAGATCCCGTACCAATTTTTTTTTTTTTGAGCAGATATTATGTTAATTAAGGAACACCAGGGAGGTGAGACCCATGTGCAAAAGATATCATAGAGGCGGTGCCTCTCTAGTTCCCAAACAAATTTTGAATTCTGAAATTATGTTTCCTCATTGAACTGAGCATAAACCAGTAAGTTCTGAATCTAGCAAGACTCTAGTTGTAAGACAACAAGAAAGTCCACAGCAAAAGTTCAGAATGTATCACACATTCCAACTGTTAACAGGAGCAATTAGGTGTACACATTACACTCAAAAACTCAAGAAATCAAGATTATTGATAGCAAATGCATTACACTTGCAAAAGGCTCTCCTTTATAGTTGGAACGGGGTAAGTTGTACACAACCTTTTCCCAAGTGTTAAATTAAAAGCGCAATCAAGGGGTGATACAAAATAATGATCCCCTTAAATCAATATACTAGTTCAGATAGTGACATGCAAGGGCGAAGGAGTTTTAACTACATTAAGATAAATGTTAGGGCCAAACTTACCAGTTCCTGGACAAGAGTCATAGAGATTCTTTGCCCCAACAAGCTTAATTGTTCAAGAGTCATCTCAGCATCTCTCAAAGAACCATCCGATCGAGATGCAATAAGCTTTAACGCCTCTCTATCGATCTCTAGACCTTCCTTAGTAGCTATCCACTGCAAAGCATATATTATATCGGCGTCTTTCAATTTCGGAAAGAAAAACTTCTGGCACCTAGATATTATAATATGCGGCAACACTTCAAGAGTGGAACATATGAGGATAAACACCACACGTCTGGGTGCTCGGTCGATTACTTTAGATATAGCACCCCAACAATCCGTTGAAAGAGATTCACAGTCGTCAAATATGAATACCTTATGTTGTGATTGTTGTTGGGACATCGCCATACTGTCAAGAAGATCCATCATGCTCTCAAAGTCAAGATTACTCACTGGACCAACTTCTTTTATGTTTCTACTTTTACCCATATCATGTGAAACACAAGACCCACAAAAGCCACATGGTTTTGGATGTTCTGGTGACTGACAGTTTAAAGCCCTGGCAAATATACGGGCCGAGGATGTTTTCCCGGTTCCATGGGGTCCGTAGAAAACATATAACAATCCCACCTTTCTCCGAACTACAGCATTAGAAAGAGCTTGTGCAACCAAGTTCTGCCCGACCAAATCTCTGAACGTTCTTGGCGTGTATTTCTGAGTCAAGTTCTGATGTCTACCATGGTGTCCCCCTTTTGACTTGTGTTGACCGCCTGACCTTACATCAGAAGCAAGGTCAGAGTCAACATCATTCTTCAAAAGGCTATCAGCAAATATGCCTAGCTCCCCGGAATAATCGTGGGCCCACGCACCATTATCGGAGCTCCCTTGTGATCCAAACCCATCAGGCAGTAATGGCAATGCCTCAGAATTAGATTTACTATAGGAGCTTGACTGATCCGATGCTTCATTCAAATCAGAGGCATCTCGTCGATGGGACATTTGACCGCCTTTTTTTAATTTTGATTCAGACAAACCACATGATAAACTTCTACCTGCCATGTCAATGAATGATTTACCTCTATCGTGGATTCTTGACCAATTAAAAGGTATGCCACATCCATTACGTGGGGCCCTTGGAACGTTTTGCCCATCTAAGTTATCATCTCCCTCTTCCATGGGATGCCTTTGTTGGATTCTACCCTTCACCGACGAATTTGAGGCCACTGATAATTCCTTTTGAACCCTGCTATCCCTTGGGCCAGCAGATCCGGTTGTTCTTTTTACCCTACGAAACTTGCGCCTGTTCCCTCTATTGAAACCGCTGCAGGACCCGCGAACACTCGGTTTCCCTTCATCTAAACCCTTATTTTGTTGGGGGAGTCTCCCATTACGATGATTATTTGAAGACATCACACCATCACTATCCCCCGGGATTTCACTTAACTGCTGAGATAAAGTCTTGGGGTTGGCCTCCTGGCTATAATCCCCCTTTACACTACTTTTTCGGCTTCTTCTCTCAGAAGTTCCCGAAAACCCTCGCAACAACTCTTCGCCATTCTCGTCAAGTTGTGGACCTTGGTTACCACCAGAGAGATCACTCCTTCGACTAGATTCTTTTTCCCTCGTCCTCCTAATATGCCGGGTCCCACTCTTGCTGCTACGCTCGCTCCCTAGAGTTGTTGGGTGATTCATACCCCCAATCTGAAAACTTTCAAACTGTGGGGAATTGCTTGATAGCTTCCTACCATCCCTTGAATCCTCAATACCGACAGAACGTCTACCATTTTCAACCATTTCACTATCCTTAGCAAGCAACTCAGCAATTGCAGGAGAATGCCAGGGCGGGGGACTAGCTGAAGGATCCCTAAGAGAACGAGACCTCTGAAGCACAATAAGGTCCCTCATAAGGGACTTATCATGTAATATAGGGCTATGTTTATGCATGTGGTTTTTCAAATGAATACAATTGGTCAAATGTATATGATTGCGTAGATGATCACTGATATCCCCATTAGCCTCCTTAAGAATTCTATTGCGAACCGCTCTAGTCATGATCAATTCAGTAATGGATCTCTACTCACCAAATTTCCAAAATTAAAGAAACAGATCCCTAAGTATGGCATTCTCATTAATTTCACCACCACCACAAATCGTCTAATTCATGTATTATACCACCAAGAAAACATGTGGTCACCCACCACTTATATCACAATAATGGTAACACATTCATGAAACTAAATACCAAGCTCAATCATTCCACTCAAATTGATCTACTAACCACAAATTCGACACCAAATATCACAAGTTTGTCAAACCCGCTTCCACCACAACGTACAAACCCATTAATTACTCGAAAATTCACCAAATTAGCATCCACCAACTTCATTAAAAAAACATATTTATGAACGGATAGTACAAACACATGTACTAAAATCAACTAAATTAAGCAACCAACTGCTCAGAAAAACTTATCAAGATTACGACTTTGCTCGAAAAACCAATCAATTTCCGCCCCCACCTTGCTTCCTCAACCTGCAATACACCCCAAATAAACAATCAATCACACAACCAAAATCTCACCTTTCATATAAAAAAATTCACAACATTTAATTAAAGATACAATCTTTTGCCAAATAATCAAACTTACAAGACACAAACACAAACAATAACCAAAACCCACATACAAAATTGATCAAAATCAATGGAAAATGCTTTGATTAAATGAGAACACTGGAAAACTAAACAATACCCAAAACCCATGTACAAAATTGATGAAAAACAATGGAAAAAGCTGATTAATTGAGAACAAATGGAAAACTAATCAATTTCTACCCCCACCTTGCTTCTTGAACCTGCAATACACCCCCCAAATAACCAAAACCCATGTACAAAATTGATGAGAAACACTCAAAAATGCTGATACATTGTGAACAGTAGTAATCTTAAGACGGATATACTCGTTTTAAGAAAAACCAATTGACTAAAACAGGAAAAGTAGACAAGATAATCACCTGAATCAGAAGCAAAGGTGGTATCTTTACTTGTTTTTATAGGTATACACTAATCTTAAGACTGATAAACCCGTCTTTTATATAAATTCTTCTCCTTGCTTTCACCACCAAAGAACTATACAATAAAGTCACCAACCTCAGATCTCTTGTGTTATACTGTAACTACTGAATCTCTACCCTTTTTCACATGAATAATTTGACAAAAAACAAAACATTTCTTTTCTTTTCCTTTTCTTTGTTTTTCACATGAAAGTGATAGTGGCAGCAACTTGCAAGATTTAGAACAGAAGAAAAAAGACAAACCTCCGAAATAACCGTAATTATTGAGTAAGACGGTCTTATAAACGGATCGTTTATATAAAAAGACGACCCATTTATTTATTTAAGAAGAAAAAACACCAAAACCCAAAAATAAAAGAAGGTGTTGGGTTTTGCAGAAGAGTGAGGGAGTATAGTGAAGTGCAGTGAAGTGGGGTCAAAATGGGGCCCACTAAAAGTCAGAAGCCACGTGGATTTTTACATCCTAGCCGTTTGATTATTTGTGGGGTCCATGGCTAGGTGGTGGGTCCATGTCTTATATGGCTAGGGCTAGGTGCAGTGGTGCTGGATGCAATTTTAGGGATGGAGTATGTAGGGAGGGCAGGGGGAATTGATTGATGTGATTGAGAGATTATTGGATTGCTTCAAAATTCCAAATTTTAAAAATTTTATTTACCGTACATTGAAACTTTTATGAGATTGTTTGTTACCGAAATATTTGAGTTTTGAATAAAGTTATTTAGGTCTGTGATTTGAATGACAAAGAAAAAGCAATGGAATAATTATAATTATTGGATAACAAGTTGGTCAAATTGAGTGTAAGTGATTAAGTTACCCATTAAAAACATTTCTAAAATAAAAATGTAAACAATTAATCGTGACATCAATAAAATGGAATAAGTAAACAAATGATCCAGATGAAGGGATAGTTTTTTTGGAGTAATAAATTCAAAATGTTGGATATACCGTGGATGAGTTCAAACAGGTTTGGGTTTGGATGGGCGTGGGATAAGCTCGATCCACCGGATCTTGAATTGGCGCCGCTAGGGATGGACCACCGGATCTTGAATTGGCGCTGCTAAGGATGGACCAAGTTGGTTTTGCTCAGACATGACGTTGGCTTGCCTGTGGCGGGTTGGGGGTGGGTCAGTCCAAGCATGCTAATCAATTCCTCATTGGTTAGGCTTCTAAAGGGGTTAGGGGAGGACAAGGTGAGGAAAGTTCATCCCCTAGTCACACGCCCACACCGGATCAAGCTATTTTACGACTCAAGCATAATGAGGGTCGAGCTAGGTTGTGCCGACCTGCCTATTTGGTCACCTCTAAATTTATAAATAGAATTTTGATCATATTCACTTAAATTAAAGGTTTTTTTTTTATAATTACTACTTTTGTAATTGCTTCCTACTTATAAAAACTTTAAAAAACTACTACCTTAATCTTTAGGTTTGTTAAAAATTGCTTCAAAAGTCAATTCTCATGATTGTTCTTCTTTCTTTTTCAAACTCATTAACTCTACAATCATCTCTACTTTGGTGAATTCAATCTCAGTAACTTAATAAAAAGAGAGGTATATTACTTTTTGCATGTTTGAGACGCTTGAAAATTGAATTTTGAAGAAATTTATAATCTAAGTAAATATTAAGGTAACAGTTTTTAATTTTTTTTTTCAAATATGGAGTAATTACGAAAGTGGTGATTATGGTTGGGAGTAATTATCAAAAAAATCCTAAATTAAATTATACTCTTAACTATGTTACCGAAAGAGATAAACTATCAAGCGTTAGTCAATTATAAGATGACAAGTGGATCATATTGTGTGTGAATGATCAAATTGTTGGTAATTCTAAAATATAAAGGACAACAATTGACTTAGATACCCCAAAGTAAAATATGACAAAAAATGACCAGGACGTAGGGAGTATACGGTAAAATTGTAAGACTTTAAATAGGTGAATAGTACTTAGACAATCCATAATTTCAATTGTAAGCAAGACTTGTTTCATTCAAATTATTTTTGTAATTTGATTAAAGTGACCTTATATACATGGAGTACTTAAACAAGGATAATGATATGACGTCATCGGGTGGCGCCCTCTTACATGCACCTCTTATTATTGGGGTCCTCCCTTAATAATAATGGGTATACTCATTATCATTGAGGTCCTCACTTCTTACATGTGAGAGGGTGACGCCGAGATTGAATGACACCCGGTGATAGTGTGACACTAACTCAATTTCCATTAAACAAACATGCAAACTTCATATAAATGGGGAGAGATTATTTACTGTTGATGACAATTTAAACTAGGTACATTATCTCCACTTCCCCATTTAATTGACTAATTAAATTGATCTTGAATTGCTACATACTACATGATTCTCCATGATTTTATTGTACTTCATTATAACTTCATGTTAACATATATAGAAGATCCCATAGGTTATCAAAGAGTAATAATCAAGCAAGCTTTTAAGAGTAGTGATGAGTCCACATAATGAGATATGTAAGAATTTTTGTCGTATAACTTATTTGTGTTTCTATGATTCAAGACCTTGCTGTCAATACGATTATAGGAGGGGACCTAAAACACCATGAGGTTGTAATCTTTATAAAGTTTATCTTTTTTTTGTTGGTACGGTAGGAGTGAAATTGGTTGCACCTCAAATTTTGATAAATTGACAAGGCATATGATAGTGACATAGTGAGGTATCTTTGATAGGTATTTCCAAATTCTAATTAGCAGTAGCCACTAGATAATATACTCTGTGCTTTATTTTTATATTCTTCATTCGTTTCAGTTAATTGTTTAGTTTTTTGTTGTTGCCAAAGATAAGCAAATTGTCTGTAAAGGTGAAGTATAGTGGTTAAAACTTGAGAGAAACTTGCTAGAGATTTTAGGTTTAAGATTCAACTGATATACCTTTTAGTTTTCGAATACTCTCGAATAATTTACCTGATATACGTGATTTGTTTAACCAATGCGCGGTCATTCTAACCTTCGTAAGGTCAAACTTTGAGATCTCCTAGGATTCTCAATGTCGAACATGAGAAAATAAACACAAATTCTTATTTGTGACGGAAGATATCCGTCACTTATTTGTAACGGATATCATATTCCCTTACAAATAACTCATTTGCCTTGAGTGAGGAAGCACATGGGGGACCCTCCTTTGTCCCCTCTACCCATTTTCTCTCACAAACTACCCGTCGCAACCCGCGACCCGTCGCAAACAAGACTTACTGATAAAGTTGATACATTGGGGCCCCATGGTTCACCATTTAGGTCGGGTGCTGTGGTCCGTACCCATTTTGGTCTTCTTTTTTTCTCTTTATCTTTTCTTCCCAAGTTCGATGAATGTTTAGCGACAATTGAGGTTTTGTGCTTTTGAACTGAACGAAGTTAAAATGAATGAAATGAGATGATCTGAAATGAGATGGAATGAGCCGAATTGAATAGAGGTGTACAAAACTAAAGTGAGCTGAAATGAGCTAAATTGAACTGGAATAAGTTGATTGAGAGCTGAAATTAAGTCGGATAACTCAGGAACTCATCAGGAGTCGAGATCACCTGTCCTATTTTTATGTCTCATCTTGTGTCTCACCCCCTTAAGATCTTGACACATCATACTTGAAATAATAAAAATGGTAATATAATATCTTAAGGTGCTAACGTGTCAGTAGGAGAAGTAATGAGACACAAGATGGTACATGAAATGGGACAGGTGATCTCCTCTGGGAACTCAGTGGCGGATTTAGGAGTAAGCGATAAGGGAGGCCGACTGGCCGAGGTGATAACTTTGGACTGAAATATGAAAAATCAGCTGACAACTAGAACAAATGCGTATGGATATTGAAATTACAAATATTTTTAAACAACAAATGAACACTTAATGTTATTAATAATCCTTTTCGAATGTTGAATACTTTATACTTTGCAAATATAATATGAACGAAGAATAGATTCTTTAAATTCAATACGGGTTTTTTAATAAGATTATTATCGATATTTCATTATTATTAAGCGAATAACAAGTAACTGCAGAATATAAACTTTGAATAAATATTAAAAATTTAACTAGAATTTTAAAATTTTTCATGATCTGCAAGAACGAGCGTCCCTACTAGCCCTTTCTAAAACCGGCTTTGCCTCGTAATACATTGACCAACAAGTTAATGAATTGAAAGTGATTATTTTGAAGTGGACGTAATTCACGTAAACCATGAGGTTAATAGTTAAACTCCTTTTAACTTTTTTCTTACTAAAGATCATTATACTCATCCACTAATTCATGTGTTTAATAATTTATTAATTTATTAATTTATGGGTTAATTTAAAACGAGGAAATTAAAGTTGAACAGTTAAAGGGATAATTATAGGGCCGACATACCCATTTTGAAACCAGCATATATTCTATTTGAACTTTTCACCAATTTGTATTGGAATTTTAGAAGTTATTTAATTATTTAATTTAATGGAGTTTACTTTTGCTAATATGGTGGAACTGGCATCATATCATATACCTTTTGAATCAAAAATTATTATTTTAAAGCGGCTAGTTTCTGTCTGAAATAAAACCGGTCAAATATTATTATTTTAAAGTGGCTAGTTTCTGTCTGAAATAAGACCGGTCAAATATAGTCATTTTACAATAAAATTTTACTATTTTGGATAAAATGTTACCTATCATTTTTAGGGTTAAAATGATCACTTTAGTTATAACATTTTGTCATTAAATAGTTACATTATATTAAAAAAAAAATAGTGATATTTGATCCGTCTTATTTTAAACCGACTAAAGCAAGACTTATTGAGCACTTGGCAAATTCCTTGGGAAATTTTCAGTATTATAAAGGATGTAAAATTAGATCTTCATTTCTTCGATGAAGTGATAATTAAACATTGTTTTCGAGAAACTAACAAAGTTGCTGACTTTATGGCTTCTATTGGACATTCGTATTCAACTCTTTCGAGGTGGTTTGAAACCCGATAGCTTCAACTTACCTCTCTCATTCGAAATGATGAGATAGGTTGGTCCTATTCTAGATGATCAATCTAGTTTTCTTACCTTATCAAAAAAAAAAAGGCAAGACTTATTGCCTTTGAATAATGTGGCTTTTGATTTTTATTTATTTTTTAAAATGAAAAATCAATTTATTAGTTAAAGGTCATACCATATGCAAATAATAATGTCAAAATTGAAAAAATACAATATTGTTAAAATCAAACAAAATACTCCGTAATATTATTTAAGAAAACAAAAAATATTTATCCGAACATAAAACAATTCTGTATAATGTATGCTTCATGATATCGTTGCTTCTTTTATTAGAGGTGAGAACAATAAACATATTACAACATTTTAACCAATTTTGAAACCAGCATATATTCTATTTGAACTTTCACCAATTGTATTCGAGTTTTATTTTAATGGAGTTTACTTTGCTAATATGGTGTAACTAGCATCATATCATATCTCCTTTGAATATGGCTTTTGATTTTTTGTAATTTTTTAGATGAAAAATCAATTTATTAGTTAAAGGTCATACCATATGCGAATAATAATGTCAAAATTGGAAAATACGATATTGTTAAAATCAAACAAAATAACATTTAAGAAAACAAAATTTGTTTATTCGAATATAAGACAATTTCGTATAAGGCTTCAGGATATCGTTGCTTCTTTAATTAGAGGTGATAACAATAAACATCTTACAACATTTTATAATTCGTGCAGTAATGATAACAATAAACAAGACGTACAAACATTTTCATCAAGACCTTTTTATAACGTACAATGATCCTATAAAATAACTTGTACACCAGGAAAGTGAATAAACCGTATAGTCCACGATTAATAACCTCTATAGGCTCTATCGTTCAACCCTTGACCCTTTATTCCTCTTAACATCCAAAACATAAGAACTATGAGTACTACATAGTATAACAATAAACAATTCTTCATAAAACATATGAGAGGGTGATACTGAAACTCGATATCATCTAGTAACGTTTGCATAAAGCATAAGAACAACGAGTACTATAATAATAGACAAATCTTCCTAAAGCATATGAGAGGGTAATACTTAAACTCGATACCATCTAGTAACGTTGTGTCACGGTCCTCAATTAGGGTTCCAAAAAGAAGAGAATATGAGGAAGTAGGAGATGAGATAGAGATAAATTGATTAGGAGAAGAGAAGCCATTCTTCATAAAGCATATGAGAGGGTGATACTGAAACTCGATATCATCTAGTAACGTCGTGTTAACGTCCACAATTAGGGTTCCATAAGAGAAGGGATGGAGCAAGAAAGTAGATATGAGACATAGAATTGACTAGGAAAAGGGAAGCAACCAATGATAAAACATATGAGAGGGTGATACTAAGACTCGATACCATCTAATAACGTCGTGTCAACGTCCACAATTAGGGTTCCATAAAGAAGGGATACGAGGAAGTATAGATGAGACATAGAATTGAGTAGGAAAAGGGAAGCCAATAATCATAAAGCATATAAGAGGGTGATACTGAAACTCGATACCATTCAGTAACGTCGTGTCACGGTCCACAATTAGGGTTCCATAAAAAAAGGAATGAGGAAGTAGGAGATGGGATGAGATAGAGAATAGAGTAGGAAAAGGGAAGCCGCCAGTTATAAAGCATATGAGAGGCCGAGAGGGTGATACTGAAACTCGATACCATTCAGTAACGTCGTGTCACCGTCCACAATTAGGGTTCCATAAAGAAGGAAATGAAGAAGTAGGAGATGGGATGAGATAGAGAATAGAGTAGGAAAAGGGAAGCCGCCAGTTATAAAGCATATGAGAGGGTGATACTAAAACTCGATAGTATTCAGTAACGTCGTGTCACCGTCCACAATTAGGGTTCCATAAAGAAGGGAACGAGGAAGTAGGAGATGGGATGAGATAGAGAATTGAGCAGGAAAAGGGAAGCCACCAGTAGAAGATCAGTAGATATGCTTGACTAAAGAGTCTAAGTCCCACCACCAGTTTACTCAAAAAACAGTACAAATTTGATCTCCTTGTTGCCTGCATTACTCTCAACTTGTATGCCAACTTGCAAATCGCAACATACAAATATCATACCTTTACCTTACCAACCGTCCCCTACTCATCCCACTTTCCCTACCAATCCTACCAGTTCCCACATTTTAAGCTCCTTATTTGTGTCATTTATAATATCGGATAATGCACGCGGTACCTTGAGGTTTGAGATTTTGCTCGAAATGTCCAACTTTTTGCTCCGGAAAAGTTTAAGAGCCCAAAACTCGTGTTTGCGAGTTCAGAAAGTGATAATTTTTTTTTTCAAGTTGTAGTTCTTGGAAAGATGATCAATTTGAAAAAAAAAAATCGTAACTTTCTGAGCTTGTAAACACGAGTTATGACCTCTTAAAGTTTTGCAGATCGCAAATTTGGGTATTTCGGGCAAAATGTGAAACCTTGAGGGTCCATGTGTATTTTCCCTAATAATAATAATGGTGTATACACATAATACATTCAAATTATCAAATCATAATATAAAAGTATATATACAAGGCTCTTATAGTCTTTATAGGGGTCATGTCATTCAACACTAATATGGTATAAGATTGACATTTTTATATTATGAATTATGATAAATTGTGGAATTTAGAATTGCCACATCTTTAATTATAATGTGTTACCTACATTATGAGTTTATACTTTATAGAGCACCTAAATCATGCATATTAGGCCTTGTTCATAAGTTTAACTAAGTTCAATAGATCTGATGAGCTAAATTGAATTGGGAAGTTAAAATACTATTTGAGTAAAGCCAGACTGAATTGAGCTGATTTGAACTAACTGGAGCTGAGTTGAATTAAATGGAGGTGAGTTTAACTGAATGAAGATTAATTTAATTGAAATGAACTAAATAGAGCAAAGTTAAGCTGATTTGAACTGAATGAAACTAAGTTGAATTGAAGTGAATTAAAAAGAGCTGAGTTAAGCTGAAATCGAGTCAGAAATAACAAATAGTCAGCTACTTTATTCTATCATTATGACATAGAAGCATCTGGATTCAATATAGCATATAATCTTCAGAAATTTGAAGATTTGAACCCAATGTAGAATTTTTTTCCAAAATAGGCGTTTTTCACTAATTAATTATCAAAATGGGTCCACGTAGGATCGGATTTATCGAACCTGGGCTGAGAAGTCAAATCGCCAGGTCGCTTGGCGACTTGGTTCACGGACTCCCAATTTTAAAAACAAATTATTTGGGAAAACGTCATCCCCATGGCGACTTGGTATAATTTTTTTTTTTTTTTTTTGAGTCCATTGAAGTGGGAGAGGGATAATACAATGAACCAAGTCACCATCCGTCATGGCGACTTGATCCCTCAGTGTAGCTTCGTAAAACCAAGCCGATATAGACCCATTTTCGACAATTAATTTGAGAATCGATTCATTTCGATAATTAATTACTGAAAAATACTTATTTCGGGAAAAAAATTCCCCAATGTACGTATGTTCGATCTCCACTCATATCTTAACCAACTATGTTGATAATGTATCACAGTACATTAGTACCAATTGTTTAATAATGTAAATATATATACCGTAAACAAAGTCAATTTATATATAAATTGTTTAATAATTAAGCTAGCTTTAAATCTTCAATTAACATGACTTTAAAACAACACAGCGTCTCCCTTGTGACTGGTCGGATCTTGGGACGGATCATTTATGAAAGAAAATGGTAGAGGGGACAAGGGTGGGACCCCCCATGTGCTTCTCCACTTACCCTTGTTGGGTATTTTGTGAGAGGAAATGGTATCCGTAACAAGGTTGTGACGGATACCTTCCGTCACAAATGAGAATTTGCCTTAAAACAATTGAAGATAACATAGGGTAAATTGATTATTACTCCCTTATATAATCCACTTTTTGAAATTTACTCCCTTATATAATTTTTTTTGAAACTTACTCCCATCAAATGCAACTTTTATCAAATATTCCTCCCACTTAATGATTCCGACAAAAAAGAGAAAATAGTTCATTCAAAACATGAAATTTGGTTCTAACTATTGTTGCTTATTACTATATTGTCCTTATCCTTATTGTATATGAGACTTTAACTGCATAGAGACCAAGAAAGAATTTAATAAATTAGGGCGGAAGAATGTTAATTTAACGGTTTTGGGAGGAGGAAGTGCTTTAAATTGAGCATATAATAAGGTTATGGGCAATATAGTCATAAACAACAAAAGTTAGTATTAAATTTTCAACTTTGGACGAAATATTTCTATTTTTTTTTGTTTGATATCATTAAATGGGAGCAATATTTGATAAAAGTTACATTTCATGGGAGTAAGTTTCAAAAAAAATTATATAAGGGAGTAAGTTTCAAAAACTGAATTATATAAGGGAGTAGTAATCAATTTACCCTATATAAAATATAAAAGTTAACCTAATTAAGAGATTAAATTTTTTATTTCGAAAACTAAATATAATTTGAAAGTTGGGATAAATTTTAAATTCTTTAAATATATGTAAACTGAAATTATTTATAAGAAATATTAAAATTATTTGGGTATTACAATATTGCATCAAAACACAATTAATAAGAAAATGTTAAGTCATAATATAGCAAATATGAATCATGTGAATACGAATGGGATTAGTGAATAACATTGTTATATGTGATTCCAATCATTAACAATTGATAATAACATAATACATATGTCAATATGTCAACATATATAAGTCATGCGAGTACACAAAGAAAGGAGATTAACACTCATCAATCTAAACAAGACAAGACATTACACTCATGATAAATGACACGTACAAAGCATCGTGGCTAGACAAGTCATTACTCTCATGGTAAATGGCTTATAAAGTTTAGGGGGAGAAGTGACGAACGCTTTCAACAAGCCAAAATATTTCTAACAATGGTGTAGAGAAACAACATTAGTATAGTTGCGTAAGTAAATAAATAAGTACTCGTACTAATTTATGGGATTGCAGCACACTTTTATTTGTCAACCTTTTAAGAGTTCGTAAATATGATCTACATAGAGTGTATTGGGAACCTGAGGTAGAGGCACAGTTAAGTAAACATGATGTTATGACGACCATGTATATAAAATTTAGTTAAACAATCGGATAAATATGACGCATTCAATTTAAAAATGTTAATTTTAGCTTGCGAGAAAATAGTTATAGTAAAATACGGTCATATAAATTAAAATAAACAATTGTCAAAGGAAACGTTTTCAAACATTTTATAGAAACGAGTGGACATAATAATCGGTCTCTTATCAACGTAAGAGACCGAATCTTCTTTTTACCAGATTGTGCAAAAATTAGCATATTTGAAGTTTTTAGCAGGTTTGACCGATCAATATGCTATTTGGGGTGTTTGGTAAACAGCATATTGAAATACTCCCTCCTATTCTGAATAATCTTCCCTATTTCACTACAAAAAAAAAAATAAAACAGGCGACCGATTTTGGCGACTGAAATCAGTCGCTAAATTTAATTTAGCGACTGACATCAGTCGCCAAATACCAGTCGCAGGTCTTGGTCGCTTTTTCTGAATTTAGCGACTGAAGTCAGTCGCTAAATTTAGCGACTGCACTATCAGTCGCTAAATGGGGAAATTAGCGACTGACATGGTAGTCGCCAATTTGGCGACCGAAAAGCGGTAGTCGCCAAATTAGCGACTGAATTTCGGTCGCCAATTTGCTTTTTCAGTCGCTAAACTGGCTGACCAAGCAAAATCATGGAGGCTCTTTAGCGACTGATTTGTGGTCGCAAAACTTCAAATCAGTCGCTAATGC
>JAOWBH010000010.1:558442-570380 GCA_028566215.1 Silene coronaria
GAGTCTACTTGTGCCAACCATTGTCGCGGAAGCGCGGAGTTCCATGCCTTGAGTCTACATAGGATCGATTCGGAAAGGAAATGCACGAGTTAGAAGCCTTCCAAGCCGGAGCAAAGTCGATCGACTGCTTTCTTAGTCGATCGACTGACACTGTTCATCAGCATAGGTCGATCGACTGCTTGCTTAGTCGATCGACTACTGTTGTATTTTGACCGAGATTTTTAAGTTGTAATTAGAGAATCTTTTAGTATAAAAAGCGTACTGTGAGTAATTAGGTCAGAATTCATTCCTCCATCTCTTGGACTACTCTCTTACGCAGAAACACTTTAGACTTTGCTTTGCTTCCATCTTTTGGATCTGATTGATTGTAATTTTTCTTCTTTCCTCTGGTAATTAATCTTCATTCTTTGTTTATTTTCTCTTCTCTTTATCAACTTCTCTTCTTTTCTTTTCCCTCTTATTTAGTTTATGTTTAGATCTCATTATTCCATCTGTAACATGTTCTTATCATCCATCTTGATTGTTATTATCATTAAAATTAGTATGCATAGCTAAAATCCCTTTTGCTAGGATTAAGGGAGCCATGGTTGAGCGACGATATTAATTAGGTTGTTTAGATCTGGATAATTACTTTGTCTTAGTTGTTAATCGTAGCACTTAATTTTAATTAATTAGTTAAATGCATGTGACTGATTAATTGACTTGGTAAACTCCGACCTAGATCGAGATATTGGAAAGAGCAAGACCTGCTGCGAACATTAGAATTTACTAATTGGAGCGAGAGCGAATTAGTAGTATTTTAGGGTGAATAGCGGACCAAGAGGACCTGTTCATTACTCTTCAGACCGTAATTTGACTGATCTATTAACCTTACCTTTGACCGTTGTTGGACCGTGGTGAACCGACATCCTAGCTACCTTTCTTCATATTTATTTGAATCTATTTCTTAATCATTTTCTCTTTCCTTCACTACTTGTTAGTTTAGTTGAACAAAACAAAACCCCGAATTGTTATTTAGATAGACTAATTTAGCATTTAGAACACAATTATAGTCTCCCTGTGGATTCGATCCCGACTTTCCTTACTGCATTAGTTAGGCCAGTTGGTTTATCTTTGATAGGTGTGCGATTTAGCCTGTCACTCACCAATAGTGATACCACGAATCCTACCCCGTTTCCTGCCTCTGTCCATGCTGCTCACTTTCATCAAAACCGTACCCATGGCTATTCATCCAACACCCGTCCTTTATCCACCACTACTACTGTTCTTGACTCTTCCCCACTCAAACAAGATCCTCCCTTTAAAGGGAAGTGCCAGTACTGTGGTATCACTGGTCACGTCCTTTTCTTCTGCAATATCGTCGTGACTATCCTCAAGTCGTCTTGCCCATTCGCACCCTCAATCGGACCAATCGTCCTTCTCAAGCACATTCTGCTACCACAGGGGCCCCTGCTGCTGCTGGCTCTCCATTTATCCTTGACGGTGGGGCTTCCCACCACATCACCAAGGACCTCGAAAATATGGCTATTCACTCTCCTTATGACGGTGGTGACGACCTCTACATTGGCGATGGTTCTTCTCTCTCTGTCATACACATAGGCTCTTTTACAATTCCTACTTCCTCTTCTTCTATTTTAAAATTATCTAATGTTTTATGTGTGCCTCAAATTTCTCGTAACATTATTTCCATATCGCAACTTTGCAAAGATAATAATGTTGTTTGTGAATTCTCTTCTGTTTCTTGTTTTATTAAGGATCCACAAACGGGCAGCACTCTTCTTCAAGGTCAACTTAAAGATAGTGTTTACGAATGGCACGCACCTATCACACCTCTGTCGAGTCTCCTCCTCGTCTGACTGGCATCACCGGCTCGGACATCTTTATGTGTTAATTTTAAAATATCTTCGTAGCAATTTTTCTTTAAGTAGTTCTCATTCGGTTTTAGATTCTTGTAATTCTTGTTCTATTCACAAGAGTCATAAACTAGCATTTTCACAAAATACAATTCGTTCTACATTTCCTTTGGATTTAATATTCACTGATGTTTGGTCTTCACCGATTTTATCGAATGATGGTTTCATAAATTATATTATCTTTGTTGATCATTTTACCAAGTTTATTTGGTTTTATCCCATGAAATTGAATTCCGATGCTACGCAAATTAAATTTTCACTCGCTTCCGCAAACTCGTTGAGAAATTTTTCAATAAACCAATTTTACAACTGTATTCCGACAACGGCGGAGAATACATTAAAATGTCCACGTTTCTTGTTGACAATGGCATATTTCACCTCACCACCCGACCTCATACTCCAGAACTTAATGGGTATTCTAAGCGTAGGCACCGTCACATCGTCGAAACGGGTCTTACTTTGCGCACTCATGCTTTCATGCCAACGACTTTCTGGCCCCATGCTTTTGCTACTGCTACTTATTTAATTAATCCTTTACCTACACCCACACTTAAGCGCTCCTCACCATTCCTTTGTCTTTTTGGCTTCAAGCCAAACTATGATAAATTACGTTGCTTTGGGTGTCTTTGCTACCCGTGATTATGCCCATACACCCACCACAAGCTTGAGCCTCGCTCCACTCCTTGTGTTTTTGTTGGCTACTCTCACACCCATAGTGCTTATTACTGTCTTGATCCGGTCACAAACAAAATCCATGTCTCACGTCATGTAAAATTTGTTGAGCCTCAATTTCCGTATGCATACCTCACTTCTACCACCCATCCTTCCTCGCCTGTCTTTTCAGGACTGGTCCTACCTGCGGCTACCCTCACCCTCTGTCCCGCAGTCATCTACTACCTCAACCCCGGCCATCACCCCTCCAACTTCCCCTCGGTCCCCTGATCAGCTCACCACCCCTCCCTCTAACCTGTCCTCTGTTGAAATCTCCATTGCCTCCCCAGTTTTGTCCTCCCCTGACTAATCTCCTCTCCCTCCCCCTCCACCACACCCTCCAACTCTTCATCCCTATGGCACTCGTTTGTCACACACCATCAGAAAACCCAACTCTAAATATGCTAACCTTGCCACTAAACCTTCCCCTTCCCGCTTACGCAACACCGTTAAGCAAGCTGTAATTGACCCGCTTTGGCGTAATGTTATGCAAGTAGAGTTTGATGCCCTCCAACATGGCCAAACATGAACCCTTGTCCCACCCCAATCCACCAAGAATGTGATTGGATGTAAGTGGATTTTTCGCATAAAATACAAGCCGGATAATAGTATCGACAAATATAAAGCTCGCCTTGTGGCGAAAGGATTTTTGCAGCGCCCTGGGTTAGATTATTCAGACACATTTAGTCCGGTCGTCAAGCCCGCTACGGTATGCACACTCTTGTCACTCGCTCTCACCAATGGCTGGTGTCTCCGCCAACTGGACATTAACAACGCCTTTCTTCAAGGCGCACTCATCGATGATGTATACATGGCCTAACCATCGGGTTTTATTGACCCTGCTAATCCGACCTTTGTCTGTAAGTTGTCCAAGGCTATTTACGGCCTTAAACAAGCGTCGTGTGCCTGGTATATTACCCTCAAAAATTATCTCCTCGCTTCGGGTTTCATTAGCTCACTCGCTGACCCTTCACTTTTTTTTTATTTAAATACACCCACTCACACGGTTTACCTACTGGTATATCTTGATGATATTGTCGTCACCGTACCGAATATTACTCATGTCAACTCTTTTATTGCTAATTTAGCATCTCGGTTTTCCCTTAAGGATTTGGGTTCATTGTCCTATTTTTTAGGTGTCGAAGTCACTCCGAATTCTAATGGTTTATTACTAACCCAATCCAAATATATACATGATATCTTAGAAAAATTTCATATGCTATGCAAAACCATATCCTACTCCCATGGTTGTGTCTCCTTCACTGTGTCACAACGATGGTTCTGCACTTTCTAATTCTACTGAATATCGGGCTGTCCTTGGCAGCCTCCAATACTTGTCTTTTACTCGCCCCGATATTACTTTTAGTGTTAACAAATTATCTCAGTATATGCAAGCTCACACTGACATTCATTGGGCTGCCATTAAGCGTCTGTTATGTTATTTGCGAGGCACTTCTCATGCTGGGTTGCAGCTTTTTCGGTCTTCTCCCAATCGACTTCACGCCTTTTGTGATGCGGATTGGGCTGGGGACAAGGATTCGTTTGTCTCGACGTCTGGTTATCTTACTTATCTTGGCCGTAATGCCCTTTCTTTGGCGTCCAAGAAGCAAAGGGCGTTAGCTCGTTCATCCACAGAAGCCGAGTTTCGTGCGATTGCTGACACTACATCTGAGTTAGCTTGGCTACAATCTCTGCTTACTGAACCTATGTCTCCGGAACCTCCGGTCATTTATTGTGATAATTTAAGCGGCACTCATTATTCTGCGAACTCGATGTTTCATTCCCCTATGAAGCATCTGGCCTTAGCTTTCCATTTGTTCGACAGAAGGTACAGCAAGGTACTCTTCGAGTGCAACATATTTTCGGTGATGATCAGTTAGCTGATGTTCTTACAAAGCCGCTCCTCCGTTCTCGTCATCGATTTCTACTCTCCAAGATTGGTCTTGTTCTTAACTCGTCCATCTTGCGGGAGCCTGTTAAACATATTTCCTAAGTATATTGTATTTTCTATTTATCTTGTGTATATTTTTATTTCCTAGTTTAAATTTTCCATACTATTGTATATTTGTATTTAGGTAATTAGGGTTACCTCTATCTCAAATCATTGTTTGTATATATACTCCTGTATTTATTACGTTTGATATGAATGAAAATAATAAATATGCAATCACTTACATAACAATGCCATCGATACGTAATTATGTATGACAATAGCACTACAACTTGCTTTTCCTGACAATCATCGTTTCTAATCAGGCGTAACAATTTACTGAATTAACATGTATTAATACATTCGAAAATTATGTGAGATGCAGGAAGTTCTATGCAGGGATAATCAAATATTCAAGCCCACTTCATCATGATAAACAAACATCATTAAAATCAACCACAGCCATTTGTCTACGACCATGATTAACAAATCTGATGCAAAAGAGAAATCATGCATCACCCCATACAAATTACCAAGGCCAACAAGTAATATAAAAAAACTCATGGATAATTGCATATCATGGACAAGATACACATTAAATCATAATTTACGTAACTTAAAAATAAATCAGGGAACTTATCTTTAAGATATGAACATTATGAATTCATAATTCGGTGGTGCTATATTAAACCCGCGGTAAAATTGCCATACCCATCATCCCATATCATCGACATTGATGTAGATACATAACTAAATGTGTGAATATCCTTTTATACATTTCGTAATTATCAAAAACCGAAATATCCTTTTAATTTTTCATGTTTTTTGCGTACCGTTTCAATCACTTTTGTAGTTATTTCTTGGAGAAGTTGCAATAAGACAATAATAATCCGATACTTGGAATAATATACAACTTGGATATTTTGTAGAATAACGTATTAGATACGCTTTTCTCCAAGAAATAATCGACCCTATTATATGCCCCGGGTTACACGATTCTTCTTGTGGGATAAGACTACAAACCACACTCTTGATTCCGGCATTAGAATTTAGAGCAAAGACAATTGGAGTATATTGATGAATGTATCTAATCAAAGGAGTAGAATTAAGTTAATCTCTCTTGAATATAATATAGTAGATTTCTATCTTATATAACAAATGATACATAAGTTCTATTTATATCATTCACATCATCCAGACATAAATGACGGATTGACAGTTAGAAGTTAACCACCAATAACATGCGCAATAAACAATCAACTTGTCTGAAAATCATTCCGTAAGCGCGGAATCGCTTATGTAAGCATCTTCTCCACACTCTCCAAACCCACAGCTGACTACACTAAATGACTAAAGATTCACTTAAATCACCAACATCAGAAGAAGCCAGGCCCTTGTCCAGTCTTTCCTAAACTCTCTTACTACCTTTCTGACTGTTACACCAAGTAAATTTAGGTCCCTTGAAGGTAATATCAAACAATGAATTCCTGGCCTCCATTTAGAGAAAGTAGCAGCACCAAAGATTGTTCCAGTTCTGCCTCCATGTTTATCCTCAGCAAATTCAATTTCATTGAAGTCCCCCATTAGAATAAAATACGAGTCAAGCTTCCTTATCCAATTTTCCAAATCACACCAAGCATGCAGCATTCACATTAACTTTGAAGATTACAAAATGACTGCATTTTGTGATACAATCTAGATTCCAATTGTCTATCCATCCCACCCAAAGGCCACCCTTGGAACCTATTGCATTAACTCCTACAGATTTAACAAAGCCATAATGGCGAAACAACGATGATACATACAGTACATCACACTTAGTTTCACTAAGAAATACTAAGTCATACTTATTATTATTATACAAAAGAGCTCTTAATTTTATTAATGCAGGGGAGAGCTGATCATTGAGACCCCTGCAATTCCAGGCAATGCACTTCATGGACCACCAGAGGATTGAGATGGGCCAATCCCCGCAATACCCATATCTACCTCTTTATCAGTCATGTCAGCAGCACCACTACCATCCGAATCATTACTGGAAATCATGGTTTCTTCATCTTTGACAGTAATACGGAAATACCCTCCACCACCTGAAGATTCACCCACCATAAACGAAGGACCCTCCCTTAAGCGCTTAGCCATACTCACATTTGAGGTGAATTCATTATCATATGAATAAAGCTCATCAAAGGAGGAAGACTGCACTCTAGGATCAGAAAAAGCCCCGCGTTTAGGTTTTCCAGATTCGATATTCAAATCACGATTATATATAAGAGCCAACTGGTTCAAATCTTTTCCTTTTCCACCACGGCCAGGACCCTTTCCAAGCAGTGTTAGACTTTCTGAAATAGCTGGAGTATTACCAACAAGAGAGGAGGTAGCACCATCCCCAAGATTCAGAGTAGCATTATTAATGATATCATTACTAACACGAGGGGGAGCAATAATAGGAGGAATAGCAGCATCAGAAGCCTGAATATTTAAGCCATCAGGAGGAAATAACACAGCATGGAGATTTAAGGATTGTCTATAGTCCGAATTTCAGAATCAAAATAAGGAATGTTACCATATCTGTGACCTAACCGCGTGCACACGAAGTATATTAAGGTAGCGGATACAACTGCACTCATAATCGCTATGACTGCAATTATAACTTTCCTTTTGCTACCTTCACCTATAAAACAATTGGGAAACAGTTTTAGATAGCATTGTTGCAAGTTCAAGTACACAACCTTACATCTGTGTCGAAAACAGACTGTTTCTTGATAACCTGCAGCAAAAACAGCGCCAAGAATCGCAAAATCAATACGAAATAGCAATGTAACTAATTCTCATCTGGTAGGTCTGAATAAGCCAAACGAACGAATAGATCAACACCACCATCAGAGAATTGTTGCATGTCAATTAGGCTTACATTCAACAACATACAGCCAATACCAGAATAATAAGAATAAGCTAAACATGAACCGTTTCCCAAGCACTTGCTCTCACAATTATCTGGACTCGCTAATATCCGTTGAGCATAATCTGGTACTTTGATTTTCTGAAGCTGCAAAAACTTGTCTGATTTATCTCCTTTAACTTCGCACTGCAAAGGTGTTTTCCGAACACACCCGTTAGTCCAATTCCCTCGCGACCATTCATCAACCTCTTTTGGCACAAATCCTTTCAAACATTCACAAACCGGTCCTTTCACCGGATTACAGATTGTGAATTCACCACACTTGCCATAAATATCACACTCCGAGCCGAGTGACTGGCACACAGTTTCCCAATTTTTACTACAGTCACTCCAATACTTTTGGGCCAGGCTACCATCATATGTCAAAACAAACCTATGAACAATAGATGGATCTACCAAGTCATATAAATATATAATATCTCCATTGTGCATTAACGTGATTAACCACATCGGAACTAGGGAAACACACTCCAAGAAAGACATACCCATTCCAAGGGCCGCCAGTGCGATAATAAAGGTTGTCACCCTCCACAATGGCACATTCAGGTAGACTACGACCCCTTGATGGATCATTAATGCTCTTCCATGATTGAAGAACATCATCGGGCATACTTTGATTAAAAACAAGCGTTATTTGTGGCAGGAATGAGTCTGTTGGATGGTCAAAACTCTGCCATATACTAGTATTACCAACTCATTTTTGTTGTAATAACTCAGACCAATAGAAGAACTATAGGCTTTGATAAAGCAAAAAGAAAAAATTCAAAAGCAAAATTAAAATTAAAATAATAGAATAAAATAATAAGGCACGAGATTACAAGAGGATTCTTTTTCACAAAGGAGATTACAAGAGATTCTTATCTGTACAACAAAAGAATGATCTAATAAATCTAATACTGAAGCTGAGTCTGCTCCAGAAGAGGATTCTAGCAGGGCATAGATCAACAAGTAAGCCTCTGTTATTGTTGGTTCTGGCATTGTACATGGTATGATCTTGCCTTGTCTCTCAACTCCTCAAATGCTTTCATCGTTTCCGCATCAAACCCTCCTGCAAACTGGGCATCCACAAAGATCAAAGTTAGGGACTCAGAGCCGACTAGTAACCTCTAATAAAGCTAACACAGAAAACTAAGGCTGCTGACGGTTCTAGTTGCAAGTTTACTGTATTTACCTGATGTACACGAAATGCAAATCGAACTCCTTGAACTATTAGTTCTTCTTCCTCAGGACCGCTACCCACTACTTCAAGCTCTGCTGACACTCTTTTCATGTACTTCATAGATAATTTTACTGATGCGAGTTTGATCTGTAACAATTTAGTGAACTTTCATAAATATACAGCTTTATAGCACACATATAAATCTTTGTTAATATGACAATCATGAGCCAAAGCTGTGTCTATATCAGTTCCACTTCACACAAATTCATGCCTGCCAAAGCACCAAGTGTTTCAGCTCAAGTTCAGTCGTAAATATTTTACTATGGAGTACTATGTTACTCCCCCTTGGGTACAAGTACTCAAAACGGTACCTAAAAGTGTAAGTATTTAGCACTTACTGTCCAACACATGAAATGAAGAGTTCAAACAACAACAGAGGCATGAAATGAAGAGTTCAAGCTGAACGAGTATAATATATGTTTTCGCATATCATTTTGCGAATCCGATAGCAGATTTCAATGAAACTTAACTCCTTGACAGAGAACATGGCCCTGTTATTAACATGAAGAAAGGATCCTTCATGTGTGTTTTTCAAGGAGCATGGGGATTCATTAAAGGTCAACAACCAATCCCAAAGAAGGGTTCAAATTAAGACAAGCAGACAAACAATCTATATGGGTTTCCCATGTGAGCATGCAAGCGTGGGCATAGTTAATTAAAGACTATTGTTTCATATGGGATAACAAAACTAATTTCCATCCTTTTATCATTAAGTGCATTATTTGTAGTCAGAAAAGATTCCACTCATACTCCATATAAATACTTGTAATAGAGAGAATCAAATTAGATTGATTGTGGGAAGACATGAAATCATACCTGACTAACAAACCCGGTATCAAGCATCCAATCAACTGGCATGTGAAAAGACTTGAACCGATTGGTCGCAGATTCTCTCAATCGCGATAGATTATATGCTCCATGCTCTAATCTGTTTCAATTAGATCATAATTTACAATTAGACAAAATCATAATGATTCAATGACTCGAAACTCAGGAAAAAAAAACGAAAAAAGTGTAGGAAAAGTACTTTTCAAGAAGGGTTTGCATTTTCTTGAGAGTCGTAGAGCAAGCCTGGGGAGCATCATGCCTGAAGGACAATGCCTCAGACTCTAGCTTCCTGAGATCAGAATACTCGAATGCTGCTTCTCTTAAAGCATCATCCTTTAGCTCCGGCCAATCAAAGTGTTTGAGCACAGCCCTCTCATCGACCTATTAACAAGGTTTCACCGAGATAAGTTTACATGTTTTCGTCTATATATACTACAAAAGAGAAAGGTGTATATAGGATTCATAAATCTGGACATACCAAGAAAGAAAGCTCGTCATCTAGCCATTTGACAAAGGAAACCACATCGTCCATGTTTGTAAACGCAGCTGTCTCAACCTCTTTTATTAAAAACCTGACGAATTCTCCTTGTGTCTCTACATCTGTCTTAATCTGTCATTAATTTGAAAACCAAACAAAGAAGGAAATTAATCAATCAATTTGACATACACAGTTTAACCAATACACAATCAAAACAGATATTAATGCTGCCATAAGAAATGAGTGTATGAAGTAAACTACTCACCGCAAGTAGATAAAGAGAGCGGTTCTCAATCTCTCCGACGAGATCCTTAGCACTAGCAGTGGTTGCCGTCCCCACACACGAATCTCTTATCGAATCCCTCTTCATTAACGAGTGGTAAAACTCTACCACCTCTGGCATTCTCTTTACTTTGCTTGTCCCAAACTTGAGTCCACCTGGAGGAGGTGGTGGAGGGGGAGGTGGTGCAATCGAAGGTCCATTCGGTTTTGACTTGAATGACGGCGGTGGAGGGGGAGGTGGAGGTGGAGGTATCGTAGCTGAAGTCGGAGGTGCTTTCGGTTTTGAATTAAATGACGGTGGTGGAGGCGGAGGCGGGGGAAGTGGTCGTGTGGATACACTACCATCAGAGGATGATTCCGAAACAGACCGTTTGGGAGGGGGTTTCGGAACTCGAGGACCCCGACAACCGGCCGAAACCGAAGGTGATTTCGAAGGGGAGTTAGTACGCTGTTCCAATTTCACTGCATTTGTATTACTACTACTACAGGACACAACAGAGGCGTTGTTGTATCCATTGATGAAATTAGGCGTTGATGATTTTTTAAAACTCATAGTCTTGTTTACATTATTACTAATTTTGTTACCTCCATCAATAAACCCTAAAAATCGTTTAGAATTGGACAATTGTTTTACCTCCTGAATTTCCGCCATTAACGAAGCAATCCTAGCATCTTTAACTTTGAAATCCGCTTCAAAACCGGCCTTCATATTTTCCCTTTCAACCGCCAGCTTTTCATTCTCCGACGAAAGTTCCGACACGCGGTTTAACAACTCATCAATACGAAGCGTTTTAGACTCAGTCTCGGCCTGGAGGGAAGACACAATGGAAGCAGCTTGACGGAGGTTGTCAACGAGGTTAAGCAGGTCATTGAAGTCGACTTCCGGTGGACGGGGTTGGACTTGAGCGGAGGCGCGTGGGAAGTGAGAACCGAAAGAGCGGGTGAAGACGTTGGAAGAATGTTTGCCATTGTCAGCGGAGGATGGAGAGGGTTTGGGTCTAGAAGTGAAACCCATGGCTTGTTTGACTTTAGCAGCTACCATTGTAGAAAGAGAGAAAGAGAAGTGAAGTGATCAAGGAAGAAGAAGAAGAAGAAGAAGAAGAAGAAGAAGAAGAAGAAATTGATTTGATTTGAGTTTGAAACGACTGAAATTGTGACTGTTGTTGATTTGAGATGAAAAATGAAGGCGCGCCAACTGATATATTAATAGGATAATAATAATTTCATCCGGTAAATTAGGGAAGTGCTTTATGTTTTTAGGAAAGTTTCCTATGTTTAATTGATTTTAGGAAAGTTTTAAACGTGTATTACCATTTGCCAGGTAATGTATTTTCATTTTTTTTTTTTAAATTTACCCAACTGAAATATTAATAGAATAATAATAATAATAATAATAATGTGTATGGGTTTTCTTCAAAAAAAAAAAAAAAATAATAATGTGTATGGGTATAAACTTGTCCTATTTTCATTCATTTTTTCGGCTCTTCCTCTTTTTTCTATTTATTTCCTATGTTATTTTTTTACTTTTATTTTTTTGTCTTTCAATTTCCTTTTATTTATATTTATATAAATAGTAACACATTTTTTTTTCTTTACTCTTCTATTTTTTATGTAT
>JAOWBH010000010.1:570480-583111 GCA_028566215.1 Silene coronaria
TTAGTTCCGAAGAAATATGACAACTGAAATTATATATTCTATTAATTGAAGATATCAAGTTACGATGAATTCTATTTTAACGATCGAGAAGTTAAGCCAAAACATGGATCATTTCAAGTTATATCAAGTTATGTAATCATCAGGGGGAGTTGACATGCGATGTACTCTTTTTCCTTATCCATGGTTTTATCCCACTAGTTTTTCCTTATCCGTGGTTTTATCCCACTGGGTTTTTCCACAGAAAGGTTTTAACGAGGCATCTATTATTATATGTGTTTGAAGATGCGTTTTTCCATAGGGTTTTTCTAGTAAGGTTTTAACGAGGCATGTTTCTTCATTAATGGATATCCAAGGGGGAGTGTTATGAAATATTATTGTATAATATTATATGGATGTCCATATCTTAGAATATTCTAGAGTGTATTATGTTATGGAAACTCTACCCCCATTGTATATGTATATATACCCCCTCATAATATAATAATATACAATTCTGTCTCTCTCTATATTCTCTGTACAATTCTCTCATCTACTTATTTCACAACAGCAAGTACATAATATTAATAAGGGTAAATTGATAATTTATACCTAGTACAAATTCATTTTTCAAAACTTATCCCTAAGATAATTTTTTTTCAAAACTTATACCAAAAATCAAGATTGTTTTTATACTTGATACCAAACATCTAAAATTGACCATCTTACCCTCATAAGTCATGACTCATCAATCACAAGTCATTTCCCTCACCCACATACTCACGTAGGTCCCCTTCCCACTAAAGCTTCAGATCCACCATTACTGAACTCGTCTCCCAATGAAACAACCACCAGCGCCGATGCGTCGACATCACCATATTGCCACCACCATATCTTACCCCATCACCATTAACATCAAGCATCTATATTTTCAAATCCCACTTTTCTTAAAAATGAGCATACCTGCTCTACAATCAGTCTTACCGGATACGCAATTGTAATCATGTTCAAATGAGAATTCAGCTGTGGTTTAATTAGAGATGGTAGTAGAATTTGTGTGTTTTTGGAATGGGGAGAGAAACAAAATCGTCACTGATGGAATTAACGAAATTTGATTGTGGTGGAGATGAATTAGGGATTGGAGTGTTCGCCATTGTTGATGGTGGGGTAGATTTCTAACAGTGGCGGTTTTATAAAGTGGTGGAATTCATGGTTTGGGTGAGTGTTAGTGTTGGCATGGAAGGGTATGTTCGACGGCGACAATTTAGAGGCGGCAATTTGGTGGTGATGGAGGCAGTAGAATGTACGGGAATAGGTGATTTGAGGTGGATGTAGGGTTATTTTGGCAAGGAAAGGGAGTAATGGGGTTAATGGGGTGGGAATGGCTAATGATGTTTAATAAATAAGGGTAAAGTCGACAATTTTTTGTGATGTTTAAAGATTTGGTATTAAGTTTGGAATAAAATAGGATATTTGGTACTTATCCTAGTCTGGGTGTTGGTTCCCTTTCTTTTGAACACCAAAATTAAAGAAATAAATTTGGACCACACAATACACCCTACCCCACATGAAATTGAATTTGAACCACACACAACTTACCATAAAAGGAAAGAAAAACCAACACCCGACTAGCATGAAAATGAAAAGAGGAATAAGTTTTGAAGAAAAGTTATCGGGGGAAGTGGCAAATAAGCCCCATACGTTTGACACTACGTGCATATTAGCCCCATACCTTTCTAATAGTGCAAATTAGCCCCACTACTTACACTTTATGTGCAAATAAACCCAATTGAATATATTTAGGTCAATTTCTCGCCGGAAAAAACTGATGTGGCACCGGAAAGATGACTAGGATTAGACTAGATAATAAAAAAAAAAAAAGGAAAAAGTCATCAATTTTTAACACTGTAAGTCGTTTATGCTTCTAAAAAGAAATCTAGGGCTTCTTTTCATCATTTTTCATCTCTTACGTCTGTTTATCTTCACTATCTTCTCCATCGATCTATCACTATCTTCTTCCTTCCAGAGTTCTTCTTCTCTGGTGGCCATGTTCACCCACTTTCCAAGAGGTAAATTTTCTCATTAATGTAATGCTTCATACTTTTACAACACTATAATTTCAATTGAAGGGTACCTGGCTAGAAGAAAAAAATATGCAGGATGTCAAAACGTAATCTGATCTTTTATACTCTTGGTAAAAGTTAGAACTTTTCTTGTGGCCTATGTGCAATTTGCTAATTTTTGTTAGTTGTATACATAACTAGTTGATTCTTTGTAAATCACCAAATGCTAACATGCCTATGGAACACTTATTGATTATTTTAGGTTCAAAGTCAGCTAATACTGTCGCTTATCGATGTTTTCATGGGGGAAATTTTAAGTGTAACGGAGACGATGTTGAGTACGTTGGTGGATTGATTAACGAAGGAACTTTGGATATATGTCAACTAAATATGAAGCAAAGGGACATACTGATACAAAGATTGGGTTATCAAGTAGGTGATGTTGATTGTTTTTTCATGTTTCAAAATGATAAGAAGATTCAATTATTATGTGATGATGAGACTATTGAGCAACTTTGTGTTGATGGAGTCACATATGGGAAAGTTGAGTTATATCTTATTCATTCTCCAATTGACTTACCTACTACCAACGTAAGCAATGAAGTCTTAGAAGAGTCGGTTATGAAAAGTAAGGAAGGCTCATTAATAGAATTTAAAGAAACATATCTCAGTGAATTCGAAAAGGTTATCGAAGATGAAGATGAGGGAAGTACTGATGATGAGATCATTTACGTACAAAAGAAAAAAAAGGATTGGGTCTCAAGGAGAAATTATTCTGGAAAAGAGCAAATTATGAGAGATTATGACAGGGAAGATAACATACAAGTTTCGAGGGGAAAGGGACAAAAAGATAGTTATTGGGGTGAAGGTGAGGGTGAAGGTGAGGATACTAGTCTTTTACTTCTTGATGAAGAACATCAATATAAGGAGAGAAGCTCGGACGATGAAGGTGCATTTAGTCTTGGTGATGACGACGAAGACCATGATGTGCTTGATAAAGTTGAATTGTCATTATATGACCCTACAACTCCATTTGGAAGTGTTCAACTAGAATTGGGACAACTTTTTGAGAAAGTGGAGGTGCTAAAGAGAGCAATTATTTCTTATAGTTGTCAAACACGTCGTAGCTTTCGATATTGTCATAATGAGCCGAGAAGAGTGCTTGTCAAATGCAAGTTTTATCCCGACTGTCGTTGGAAGCTTAGTGCTAGATACATAAAGGACCACGGATGCATACAAATACGATTTTTTAAGGATATCCACACTTGCACACCTACTAAGATTAACAAGAGATTAAGTGCTGATTTCCTCGCTGAAGAATACCAGGAAAAGCTGTTAAAACATCCAACTTGGAAGCTACAACTATTTGTCCAGGATGTGGAAGAAACTTATGGTGTAACGATTGATAGGTGGCAAGCTGGGAGAGATAAAAAAAATGCATTGTCTGCGTGTGGTAAGGTAGTAGGAAGACAATATGACTCACTTAGAGCCTACATGTCTGAGTTGAAGAGGTCGAATGTGGGGACTAGCGTATTCTTGTCATTGAAATCCTCCATTCCAGGTTGCATACCTCAATTTCATATGATTTACATAAACTTTGCCGCAATCAGACACAATTTCCTACAGGGATGCAGGAGGGTCCTTGGCCTAGATGGCGCATTTCTGAAAGGCTATTGTAAGGGCGAGATCCTATGTCCAGTAGCAAGAGATGCAAATAATCAAATGTTTCCCGTAGCATGGGCAGTGGTGGAAATAGAATCGAAGAAAAGTTGGTCTTGGTTTCTTGGACATCTAATTCAAGATTTGAAAATAGGAAATGGGAATGGCTGTGTAACACCCCACCCTACCGAGGAGCTTTCAGCAAGACCTTCCTTAGTAAGATGTGACATTACCATCTCGGTTTCCCGAGGTAGTAGACATCACAGTAACCATAATGAAACATTAGAAAATATAATACAGGTTAATGAATGATTACAGCGGAATAAGAAATGATTACAACTCATCAACTACACATCTAATCTATGTGAGACGCCACGATCCATCTCGTGTCCGAATGCCCTCCAACTGATCCCAACCATGCCAACATCACTAACACCTGCTAGTCTAACTGCTCACCATTTGCCGACAATATCAAATGGATCACAGCAGAGCACATAAGAAGAAAGAGACACAAGCAACACACACATGTCAGTAACGGTAACACATCAAACACAAAGTACAAACAAGAATAGCCCACACCATGAACACCACCGCCAACCATCGACTAGGTCCTGACAAATCAGACACCTCTGCCAGTGGGTGACCGCAGCCACTTCACGTAACACCCAAATAGGTCCTGACGAATCAGGCACCTCTACCAGTGGGGGACCGCGGCCACACCCACCTAACACCCGAATAGGTCCTGACAAATCAGGCACCTCTGCCAGTGGGTGACCGCAGCCACTCTACCTAACCCGGAATTCTTAATGTGCACATCCCACTCCGTGATGGGAGTCACGAGGAGCAAAACTCGGGGGTGAACCGTCTCCCAACGGCCCACAACAACCACCATCACCAGCCTACGTCGTAACCACAGACAAGTAGCTTATCAACATGAAGCATCCATAACCAACAGCCAATCTCAACAACGTCGCATCAACAATATCATATATAGACAATCACAATAATAGCAAGGATAATCAATCACAATGATAACCATAACCAATTACTGAGTAGGATAACCTACCTCGCAACTGTCATCGACATTCACATCAAATAGGTCGTACAAGCAATCATCATCGATCCATATGCTAATCCCGTATCCCCGTTCCATGGTCTAGGCTCCGAGAGAGAGAATGAAGAGGAAGAAGAAGTGTATATTGGGTTTTGGGGAAGAAGCAGTTAGGGTTGGAGGAGAGGAGGAGAGAAATATCAAATGACGGAAATGAAACAAATCGCGTCACCGAGTTTTATAAAATCATTCTGGAGTCACGACACTCGGCCGAGTTAAACAACCACTCGGCCGAGTTGAGGCCACTCGGCCGAGTCACAACTCACTCGGCCGAGTTAACACAACTCGGTCGAATCCAAGGTACTAATAGCGTCTCCAAGTGACCCTATAAGGTCCCAATTCCAAGTCAAGGCCCGTCAACGGTGTCCTAGAATACCGGGTATTACAGGCTGGACCCGGTATTCTATATAATAATTTTATAAAAATATTATTCTATATATCATGCATGTATTGCACGAGATCTAAACTAGTATTGCTTAATCAAAACAAGGAAATGTGTGAGACCACAAAACCAAAGTCAAAGTCTCAAAGACAATAAATAACAAGCTAGGGTTCGTTAGGTGTACTGTGCGGGTCGGCCGGGCCGGGCCTAATTTGGTGAACCCGAAATCGGCCAGGTTTTGGGGTGAGGCTGGGCCGAGTGAAATTAAGTGCGCGCTTCGTTTGACAAAAAAATAATAACAGTATGCATGAAACTCTTTGTTGTTGAATAGTTCACCGTCACTGCGGTCTTCATTGTTCGAGGGTCTTTGACGAGTAAAACTATGTAGAGAATAAGTAAGCATTGAACTCCTTACTCCATTCTCCAGAATTCCAGCCAGTGCTTTGATAAATTGATTAGAACTTAGAAGGGATCGATCCGTGAAACTATTTTTATACATTCAGAAATGCAAGTCATCTAACTACATTACCAATTTTCAATTTTTTCGGGTTCTGCAGCAACCACCTTTACATCATTGTGGTTTAGGCCAAACCAGTTGGACTACCCATGACCCAACCACTCCGTCCTGCCAGCCAACCAGTTCCCACCACTGACCACTGACCCACCCCGACTACCCCCGACTCCCAACCAGCTCAAGCAGACGTGAATTCAAGCCTAATCAGACTTGCAAATTTAAACAAGCTTGAGTTTGCCCTTTTTCACATCTCTAATTACATCAGCTTTTGGTCATCAAATCAACAGAGTATAAAGTTGCAAAATCAATACTTATACATATAAGGAGAAACAAAAAAAATAAGAGAAAGACACAGCATTTACCTCGCTCTTTGTCAAAGGTCGCATCACGATGACACTTTAAAAGAAGAGGTCCGACTTACTCCACCTTTGAAAAAAGCCACTTGATGTTATTCTTACTGCTCCTAGAATTTCTGATCAAGGGCCGCTTCGGAGTGTGAAGCTCAGTTAGACTCAAATTTGGGCACTCCTCAATATCAAAACGTGTAAGAGAGTTACCGGTGATCTTAATATGCTTCAATTTGGGATAATTGGGACAATCTCTAAGGGATACGGTTTCCAAGTGTGGAAATTCTGCGACATTATTAAAGAAACCATCGGTTATGCCACAGCAATGCACGACCAGTTTGACCAAGTTGTTACAAGAATTAGAAGCCATCTCAACTTCGCACTCATTTCCCTGAAGATTAACAAGGGTCGAGCATTGAAGAGTCATTGCATTAATCTTTACTAGATCAAGATCAGACATGTACCTAACTTCGAGCTCTTTTAATTTAGAACAACTTGGAACTCGGAGCACCTTAAGAGCTTTACATAATGAAATTTCGAGCTTTCGAGCTTTTCCAAAGCTAGACATTTAGCAAGCAGGGTCTCCAACGTATTCTCGTCTGTATTAAACCATCTCAGGCATAATTGTTTCAAGTTAGGAAGATCAACTGATACGGCGACTTTTTTTTCAGTAGCCAAGTAACATCCCTGTAACGTCAACTTGGTTTAAGTTTTAAATTCCAAGATAGAAAGACAATTTTGTAAAGCATGATATGAATCCTTATGGCGGTAAATTCTGCCAATGTCGTCGTGGTTTTTGTTCCAATAAATAAGCTCGTCAACATTGTGCTTGGCAAGCGAAAGATATCGGGATACAACATGAGCACCATAATCGCGCATCTTAGAGACGGAAAGCCTAGGTACATAAAGGGACATCTTTTTCAAAACCCGTAAAGATGGGTTCTTTTTAATGTATATTTGCAAAAATTCATCTAGCATTTGCAAATATCCAACGGATTCAATTTCCCAAGCGGTATACTCATAATCAGTGTTATCGACTGTCGATTCAGAATCATCTTCTTCAGAATTGTCATCTTCAGAATCATCATCTTCCTCCTCCGCCTAGTGAAAAATAGAATAAAGGCGTTGCTTTTTGGGGTGAGTAGCAGGAAGAGTCTCAAAAAAAGAGAGAAATTGATATGGTGAGTACCCGCCATAAACGTCAAACCCAAAATCAAGAAAAGGAAGGGAGACCCAAGAGTACCTCCAAACAGAAGACAAAGAGCTTATACAAACCGCGTCCTTCATACGAAGGGATGATATTATTTGTTCCTTTATTTCTTTAGGCATCTCTGATATTCGGTCTCTTTTTGCTTCTTCTTCTTCCATCAATCCATCTTACTTAGATTACGAGGGAAGATACGCGGCGCGGAAGCAGAATACAAATATCTATTTTCCTAGTGATAGTATTTACAAATTCTTGTTTAAAACTAGAACTGTTCATGGGCCGTCCCGTCCATTTACCCGGCCATCTCGTCTGCTAAATAAGCGGGTACAGACGAAGCATTTTAAGAAAAATACAAAGGTCCGACTCACTAACCCGTCCCGAACCCGCTTATCTGCGGATCAAATTGAACACGAGCCCGACCCATGTCCGGCCCAACACCGGATTTGAACACATCTATTTAAAACCATTAGAGCCTTAGGGGTGTTCATCGGTCAGGTCTTGGATTGGAGCGGATGCAAATAGAAAATCAAAAAGATAAAATTTGAAGATTGAACTGAATTTATTTGGTCTGGACCAAACAATCCGAATCGCCCAGTTTTCAAGTTGAGAAAGATATTCCTAATCCAAGATAAATTGGAAACAAATCATTCGGGCTGGTTTAGGCCATATCTGTTATCTATCCTCTGTTTTTACTTAATTGCAATCTTTTGAATTGTTGTAACAGTTTATTTCATATAAAAAAAGAGTAATACTTCTATAAAACGGTTTTACAAAAAAAATATTGTAAAACGATATTATAGTCCTTGATGCCCTTTATCATGGAAAAAAGGTAATTGATAGAAATTATTGTAGTTGGGGTATTTAGATAAAATATCATTTGGTTTTCAATAATACTTGTATAAAACGGTCTTATACAAGAAATATTATTATCCCGAAACGGTATACGGTTAGTAAACTAAAAGTATCTTCGGGTCAGTTTGTTAATCAACATTAGTTTTTACTTTTTAATCTATAAGCCGTAAAAGAGGTGTGCATAAACAAAAAATCAAAAAAACTCGAACTCCCTTTTATGTTTATCTTATTCATTTGGTTACTTCTAGAGATAAACCAATGATACAAATGATTGGACCGGATGGATATATAATTCGGTAAGCTTACTAGTTCAGACTTGATAGTGGACACAAATAAACCGTCTTAACCAAGACTTTTTTCCTTTAGGTCTGTTGAAAATGTTGACAATACGGTACATGGTTAACTTAAAGGCGTAGAAAGGAACAAACTCAAAACCGTTAAAAAGGAAAATACATAGCTCGAAAGATAAATTGAGACACTACGTAACATAAAAAACCAATTGAGATACAGGAAGATAAAAAACAAATACTCCGTATATCTCTAACTTCTTAAGGGGTCCAGAAGAAGAGTGAATGCATGCTCCACTGAGGCGGAAGCATCATAGTCGTTCTCCGTCTCCTGCACATACTCCGACCAACATATTATTTCGGTAGTAATTTGAGGCCAATCTACTATTAGAATATGCATTTGTTAAACGCTTGTAATAGCGTAGTTGACACTTAAATTAACTATAATAACTCTAAAACACCTAAATTTACTAAAATTAATTTATTTTATTTTATTTTCATAAGTTTGACCGAAATACTTCTCACATACATTAAACAAATGTATGAAAATGAAATGAAATGAAAGAAGGGAGTCATCTTATAACTTATAACAGTGAATATGCCTTTTTTCCATATATTATTAATTATCCCTCTCGTTTTCCCCCTTCGTTTGTTCTCCTCTCAATTTCACTTGTCCTCTCCCATCTCCCTCTCAGCTGTCACCATTGCCCACCCCTGTCAACCCCAACCCACCGACCACCCACCACCACTACGGTCTCCACCAACCACGTAATGCATAATTTTTTTTTTTTAATATAAAAAAAATTAACTTAATGCATGATTGCAAGCATTTGGTGCATCCTGGCCAGCCATTTTAGTTTCCTGCATAAAACCAGCTATAACATCTAATGCTCACATTATGCATGAAATTCTCTTCTCATTATTGTGGTTTAGCCCAAAACAGTTTGCCACCCATGACCCAACCACTCCGTCCCGCCAGCCAACCAGTTCCCACCCCGACTACCCCCGACTCCCAACCAGCTCAAGCAGATGTAAATTCCAGCCTAATCAAACTTGCAAATTTAAACCAGCTTGATCAGTTTGCCCTTTTTCGCATCTCTAATTACATCAGCCATCCTTTTTCGTTATCTTGATTTGTTCTCAAAGTCATCAAATCAACAGAGTATAAAGTCACAAAATTAATACTCACATATAAAGAGAAACAAAAATAAGAGAAAGACACAGCATTTACCTCTTTGTCAAAAAAAGAAGAGGTCCGACTGATTCCACCTTTGAAAAAAGCCACTTGATGTTATTCTTACTGCTACTAGAATTTTCGATGAAGGGCCGCTTCGGAGTGTGAAGCTCAGTATCAAAACGTGTAAGAGATTTGCCGGTGATCTTAATATGCTTCAATTTGGGACAATCTCTAAGGTATACGGTTTTCAAGTGTGGAAATTCCGCAACATTATTAAAGAAATCATCGGTTTTGCCACAGCCATACGCGACCAGTTTGACCAAGTTGTTACAAGAATTAGAAGCCATCTGAACTTCGCACTCATTTCTCTTAAGCTTAATAAGGGCCAAGTAGTGAAGCGTCATTGCATTAATCTTTACTAGATCAAGAACATACATGTACTTAACTTCGAGCTCTTTTAATTTAGAAAGCCTTGGAACTCGGAGCACCTTAAAACCTTTACATAATGAAAGTTCGAGCTTTTCCAAAGCCCGACATTTAGCAAGCAAGGTCTCCAACGTATTCTCGTCTGTATTGAACTTTATCAGACATAATTGTTTCAAGTTGGGAAGATCAATTGATACGTCGACTTTTTTTTCAGTAGCCAAGTAACATCCCTGTAACGTCAACTTGGTTTAAGTTTTAAATTCCAAAGATAGTAAGACAATTTTGTAAAGCATGATATGAATCCTTATGCAGTAAATCCCCCAATGTCATCGTCGTCGTCGTTCCAATAAATAAGCTCCTCAACATTGTGTTTGGCAAGCGAAAGATATCGAGATACAACATGAGCACCATAATCACTCATCTTAGAGACGGAAAGCCTAGGTACATAAAGCGACATCTTTTTCAAAAGGGTCGAACACTACCTTATAAATACACTACTTTGCAAAATAGTACCTTTGATTCCAATTTTTGTTAAATACTCCCTTTAACATACAATTTTATGTTCAAGAAAAGGAAGGGAGACCCAAGAGTACCTCTAAACAGAAGACAATGAGCTTGTACAAACCGCGTCCTTTATACAAAGGGATGATACGATTTGTTCCTTTATTTCTTATGGCAACTCAGATATTCTGTCTCTTTTTGCTTCTTCTTCATCTTCCATCTTGCTAGATTATGAGGCAAGATAGGCTGAAGCAAAGTACAAATATCTAATTTCCTAATATCAGTGATAGTATTTACAAATTCTTGTTTATTTACAAATTCTTGTTTAAAACGACTTAAGAAGTATACTACTTTCCTAATACCATACTAATACTTTCCTAATTCCATAGGAGTTTTAATCATGTTTTCCCATTTGTTGTATTACGAGTTTTAAGCGTTCGAGAAAACGCCTCCAAAAATTTTGAATATTATTGAATCTTGGGATTATTTGTAATCCTAGTTAGTGCTGGTGATTCCCGCAAGTTAGTACAAACATTCTAGTTTACCCATGATATTCCGAATTACTCCGTATATTTTAGAGAAAATATTAGTTTTGACCAACCATTAAAAATTAACAACACTGATACATAGGAGATTTTTCCAAAAGGAATGCGAAGAAGCACAATTGGGAAATTTGTCCATCCATTGTCGTCATTGTTGTCTTTCTTCTTCTTTTTTTCGAGGGACATTGTTTTGCACTACAAAGGAGGGACGGGTGGCGGTTTTTGTGGCGGTGTAAACTTTTTCTTTATTGGACACGGTGGAGTTGGAGGTGGGGGTGGCGGGGGTGGGGATGGGGATGGGAGTAATGCCTTTGGTGGTGTATAATATTGAAACGTCGGTCCACCACGTTTTGGTGGCAAGACATAATAACAACCCGGCTGCAAACAAGGCTGACCACCGAGCCTCATTGGACCAATAGCGTTTGTTTGAGCTACTACATTTTCTCCGACATTTCCCAGGAACAATAATATTACAAGAGTATATATTTTCATTAAATCACCTAAAAAAGCCAAACTACAGAGTATACCAATTATGTTATGCATGCAACAATGATGTTTTTTTTCAGGGTTTAATGAATAATATGAGGACTCTACATATACATTTATATAAGCCAAGTTATACTAAATTTTTGGAGTGATTAGCTGTCTTGGTTGCGAAAATCGAGCAAAGTCAACACATTGCTTGACTAGTTTTGCTATTTTAGTTCATTAAGAAATGAAGTCAAGAAAATGTTGATAATTGAATAAGTCGATGTTTCCTCGTCCTTGCTTTGCCGGGATTGTGTTGATTTGAATACGTAATGTGTAAGTTTATAGTATTTAATTGAGATTTGTACAGTCAAGTCCAGCAATGTTGTTTGTCGACTTCAATCACATGCTAAATATAGCACACTCCCTCCGTCCCATTTATTTATTTACCTTTCATTCGGCCGGGCCGGACCAGGGCACAGGCTGGACTCAGGGTCAAGGATCCGGGCATGACTCTAGGGAAGGGGTGGGCTGAGCTCTCTTATGTTTGGCCCGAGCCGGACCGATATAACCATTATTTTTTGCTATATATAGGCCCAAGCTGGCTGCGCTGTGAAAGTTTAGCCCGGTCCGGCACTAGGTAGGGGGCAGGATAGGAAGGACCGGAAGATTTTATGCCCGTTATGACAGGCCAGGCCGAGCTAGTTTGCCACGTTGGCCACGACTACTCTCACTCCCTTGGAATAAAATAAAAGGGACTACTAAACTTTCCACAAATTCTAGTTTGTAACGGACAAAAAATCCGTCACAAGCTTGTGACGTGAGACAAAGGGGCAAGTGGGAGAGGGAAGTGGGAGGGCAAGTGGGAGAGGGAAGTGAGAGGGCAAGTGGGAAGTGGGAGGGGCAAGTGGGAGAGGCAAGTGAGAGGGCAAGTGGGAGAGGCTTCTGAGACGTCACAAGCTTGTGACCGTCACAAACAAGACGGACTGCATAAACTTTCATCCTTTGACGGAAACTTATGCAACAAATTTTTACCCAAGAACTTGCTCATAGTCGTCCAACATTGCCATATGTGCGTTTAAACACGAGAGACAGAATAAACATGCAGTGAACAGAAAC
>JAOWBH010000010.1:583121-603678 GCA_028566215.1 Silene coronaria
CAAATAACTATATCACCAAAGTTTCTCAAGACATGTTCAAAGTTGGGTGTCAGCGTGCATCACCGGGGGGTTTTTTACACGAGAATGGCAATATAACGAGTGCTTAAGAAATGGCCTAACATTATTCTTACCATGATAGCTTATGATCAAGTTTGCAATTTAGGCCTCTTAATCATGATGATGTTCCAATATCAAGAAGAATTTAGAACTGCTACCATAGACTCCAATCTTTAACTCCCCGGTTAGTGGTGAGTAATAAAACTAACTCAGAACACAAATCACTAAACCAAATTTGCTATTCAAAAACTAACGATATTTTAAGATAATACGAAAAAATACCTCCTGGTTGCATCTTCTAAAGTTATTGGAATTTCCAAAATAGCTCCCAAGCAGCCAAGAATGGAATGTGCATCTGCAATCTTTTGAGAAATAGCCAATTAGCCATTGAGTTGCTTCAACTCTTCTATTTCCTCACGTACTTATGTCCGACACCAGACACACACACACACACACACGGTTGTGTGTATGACACCTGAACACCTCATTTCACGGTAAATCAAGTGGATTTTTCATAAAAATAGACCAAGTCTGACGCTTTGACACGTAGCACATACCCATGTCAATACTTCCAAACGAGACCGAGTAAAATAGCATGCCACCACCGCCACCCCAACAATCACTCATTTTGGATTCTGCCATTCGACTGTATTGTCCTCCATGTGAATTGTCAACAACAATCCCGGAAATGTACAAATCCTTCATACAGTACCACTTCACGTAATGCTTTGAATGGGCTCTTTCTTTTCCGAGTCATCTACTCCTGTCCAACTACAGCCTGTATCTTTTGATATTTTCCTTAGTTTCATCATCTCTCTAACTTCATCAACACGGTCCCACTTGCCAGCCTCAGCCAGTGAATTTGACAAGGCCATGTAAGACCCCGGACGGCTATCAGCCCCCAATTTGAAAAGTTCATCAGCAGCTACCCCTGCCATCTCCATTTCACCTTGCAGCCTCGCTGAACTGAGCAAAGCAGCCCAAACATCTGAATTAGGTTTTTCAGGCATTTTCATTACAAATTCCCATGCTTGCTTTAGCCTTCCCGAGCGTCCTAAAAGATCAACCACACAAGCATAGTGCTCCATCTGAGGCTTCAAAGAATACTTTCTCTCCATACTCTCAAATATCTCCCAGCCTTTGTCTACCAACCCAGCGTGCGCACAAGCAGAAACAGCGCATAAGAAAGTGACGCAATTAGGCTTAATATAGGCCTCTTCTTGCATCTTAGTAAACATTTCTATCACATCATTTGGTTTTCCATTTTTCCCATATCCATCAATCATAGATGTCCATGAAAATACATTCTTTTCAGGCATGTAATCAAATATTCGACGAGCATCGTCGACGTTTCCACATTTTGAATACATATCTATGACAGCACTTCCAATCTTCACATCTATAAAATACCGGGTCTTCATCAAATGACTATGTACTTGTTGACAAATTTCAGCCGAGGCCAACAAAGAACAAGCTCCAAGAAGGCTCACAAAGGTGGAAACAGTAGGAAGGAAACTTAATCTCCGCATGCCAATATACATTTCAACCGACTTCTTTGCTGTATCAGTTGATTTACTGTAACCCTCGATCATAGCATTAAACACCACAACATCTTTTTCAGCTATGCCCTTAAACATGGTCTCAGCTTCATCGAAGCGACCCATGCTCATATAACCAGAGATCAATGAAGTAGAGCACATCACGTTCTTTACCAACATCATATCGAACACCCGCCTAGCATAATCTATCCTTTCAGATTTAACATATGAGTCGATTAAGGTTGCATAAAGAATAATATCACCTTTACTATCATCATGTATAATCTGAGCATGCACCTGTTTTCCATAGTCACGTGCCAAAAAAAGAGAACGGGGTAGAGCAACCCACGCTTTCAAAATTAACGAATGTGTAAAGCTATCTGGCCTTAACCCTGAACTACACATCTGATGAACCAAATCAAATGCCTCGGAAATTTCTCCACGCTTTACATAAGCATTGAGCAAATAATTGTACGCAGATAAAGTTGGATGAGACATTTCCTCGAGCAACTGACGGGCATAACGAACTGAACCAACTTTCAAATGGAGAATGAGGAGTTTGATACTGATATTTGTATTAGACTGATAACCAGTTTTTAAGATATGGCTATGAATCTTTAAGCCACGAGACGGGGAAACAGAATTGATGTATTCTTGCAACAAGTTAGATATAGGAACAGAAGTTGTCGTTAAAAGTCGACCACCTTCCGACACTGAGAATAGTCTGGAATGATTTTTGGGCAAACAAAATGATGAAACACATAAAGATCGAACCTTGGACAACTTGGTATATCTCATTTTATACCATTACATTGGCACAATCCGGCCTAGGTTGCCTGATTCGATATAAATATGCCAAATCCAATACATTACCCACTCTTAAAAGACCGTCTGAAAAATAGATCTTAAAACAACAGCTACAGTAGAACATGCTCAAACTGTGAGGTTTAGCCAATACGATAACCCAGCTTGGAGACCTAATATATATCAACTAATACAGCGAGAAGCATAAGCTCTCTGGTTCTAGGATAAGGCTGCATTATCCAGGACCTTCTCAAAGCTTTGCATAAGAGCACTAGCCAACCCAGAAAATTTTGATTATAATGTCCCACTAAATGCACAAAATAATTTTATTTCGCGGTGTCCAGGACTCAAGTACTTCAAGGTATATCCGTGAATGCCTAACTGTACTTTTACTGAATTGTTGCTGTTGCAATCAATTTCTTCTCTGAAAGCCAGATAATAATAAAACTCAAGACAAGGCGACTGGCTACGAAAAAAGAAAAGAAAAAAAATTAGCAGCATACACAGTAACCATTACAAACTCTCTCAAACAACATCAATATATTTACGACAGCTTTATCAATGATTAAAACATCATCCAGCATGGTTACAGTGTTGCAGAAATACACTTACAAACATTTACTTGCCCAAAAGATTAAAGAACCAAATAGTAATCTACAAATTATTCCTTATCCCAGAAAATTCATGTATTTTTCTTTTTCTCAAATTCTTGTGTAAGGCGGTTTTAAAACCACCTTACATTTTACCTAAACACCCTCCACCTTACATTTTACCTAACATAGCTTCTTTTATTACCTTTCGGATAAAACCGTTTTACACGAGTTCCTCATTAAGTAAAACAATTTCAACAACAATGGGTTTTCATTTCCGACCAACAAAGTTTCTGACACTCCATTCTACAAAAACTAATTCACTACAATTATTAGACAATAAAATTATGGATTAACAATATTTCAATTCTTTTTACATTCCCATAATTCCATATCTCAGAAACAATTTGACTGCACTTCCAAGTCCCATCAAAAACCGTTTTACACAAGACTAACTCCTTAAGTAAATCAATTTCAACAACAATGGGATTTCACTTCCCATCAACAAAGTTTCTGACAAATCATACTATGAAAACTAATCTACTACAATTATTTAATACTAATAATAATCTTATGAACTAATAAAAGCCCAATTCTTTTTACATACCCATTTGTCTAAAAACAATTGATTACAATTTAAAAAGTGATACAGGTCCTTTTGAAGCCAGAATAACAGTACATATATAATTGCATCATTATAATTATGAACAGAATTAAAAGGGGTGGTCATAACGTCACTCAGAAATATACTGTGTCACTCGTTTTTGTGCATGAGTTAGATAAACCCGATTAATTAATACTCGTACTTTCACAAAGCGAGTGGCACAACCAATTTTACCCGTTGGCCTAATCATTTCCTAATTAAAAAGGTGAAGTAAAATGGTTAGAAAATTTACCTTGCAGTTGCAAATGAATGAGTAGATTGGATTGAGAAAATGCAGCAGCTTCGCAAAATACTGTAAGATCTCGAATGCTTCTGTCATTAATTTACTTTCATACTATACCAGTCAGTTGCGTTATGGAAATTGGAAAGGGGCTGAGAGGTTAGGACTTGAATAGACCTCGCAAATGAGTCATTTGAGTTGGTTTCGAGTCGGATCATTCTTTCTGTATTTCAGTATTTGTGTTAGGTTAGCTTGAATCGAGTTTATTTTTTTTTATTTGGGTCGTTTTGAGCTAGTTCGGGTCATAAATTGTGAGTTCGGGTTATTCTGGGTACTGTGGGGTTATTTCGGGTTTTGACTCGGATTTGAGTCAACTTTGGATTGGATTGTACTTTTCGGGTATTGGCCAACTGGCCGAGTTAGCCTTATTTGATTCTCGTTACATTTGATGAAACCACTCTTATTTCAACACATCCTAACTTTACTAAAAAAAAAATCCAACTCGAAAATCTCAAACCTGGAATTTGAACTAGATATCTTAAATACGTCACAAAACTCGAGGTGAGATTACCTTTGCCCAAACCCTATATAGTGTCGTTTTAAGATAAGAAGAAAGACAAGACAGTGACAAATCTTGAAACAAATAATAAGAGCGGCCAAGATTTTAACACTTAATCTCATAGAAAATACATTTACTTAATCGTCACGCCAAGGGGGCCGAATGCTAATTTATTTAGTGAAATATACTAAGGTTAAATTGTTGGGTTGGGGGTTCCAACCAGGGCCTTTTCCAGCATAACTGAGGTCTTCTAGAGGACGAGGAGTCGAGGATGATGTGAAAGAAGATGATGGGCATAATTAGACGTTGGTGTAGCTTATAACATACTCTTAAATTTTATTTTATTTTTTTTTATTAGGAAAGAAAACTAGGTCGATCCTCTCGAATAGGACCAACCTATCTCATAACATTCTCTTATATGGTTTGTGAATTACTCCGTGTATTAGTGATCACGACTCAAACGAGTAATTAAGAGGTGGTTTTGAAAGTTCCGTCAATAGAAGAGGAACAAAATAAATGAAGAAAACTAAAATTTATTTGGTAATGTGACACCAAGGGATTATAAAAGGAGACTCTTCAAACTTAAGACTATTACAATTTACAAACTGTTGCTTAGAAAATAAATGTCCCAAATTTTGTTATGTAAATTCTCAGGCTCTCAGCTGCAAAGACATGCTTCTGCTTTCAAAAGAAGTTAAGATCATGAACTATAACAAAAACTAGACCTTAAATAACTCGGAATAAAAATAGTTTACTAAACAAGAAATTTTGTACATGAAAATCAGAACATTATTTTTTGTATCTAGTACTACAGTGTCATACATGATACACTGACTGTGATACTCAGTTAATCCTGGTACTCAGTCTGACTCTGAATTACATCCTACTGAGGGTTTGGTGGCCGGCTGTTGGCAGCGGAAACACGAGAGCCCCACTCTAACAGTTCTTTGCTGGTATCATCTTTGTGCAGAATTACTTCAATGAAACATAACGAGTCCTTGTATGCGCCATTTGTAGCATTGGCTATGGCCTCTACTAGTTCTTCTTCTGTTCGAACCTGCGCATAATAACGAGTGTTTTAGTCTTATGATCAGATAGAACATCAATTAAGGAGCACAGAATTTGTTAGGTGTTTGACGCAATCTGGGGAAATATAAGCAACATGGAATTCTAGTTTAGGCAGAGGTAATAACAGCACCCTTGAAACAAATTTACTCAAATGAGCCCAACTTGAATAACCGTTTTGACAGGTCAAGTTATAGCTGTTTTTTAGACGAGGTTGACTATTTAACTTCAGGCCCCTTGTAGCAAAAACTGCGTACAAATACACGTTTTGATTGACATGCGAGAGAACATCACAGTCTTTTTGCATTCATGTGTTTATTCAAAGTGCAATTCCAACAACAAACTATCCTATATGTATTACAGCACCATGCCTGAATATTCCGAAATTTTAATGATATGTAGCAGAGAAAAAGGCATGTTTTTAGATATGTGCTACCTAGGTCAATAGCTACTTATTAAAATGCACTTTACACGTGATAAAGCAAACAAATTGAGTGGTAAGCAAATTTACCTTTGCTGTCCAGCAATTTCCTTGATTGTTATGGATAGCCTTGATAACTCCCGTATAGTCCCAGTTTTTAATCACGTTGTACGGGCCATCATGAATCTCAACTTCAATAGTATATCCACCATTGTTAATGAGGAATATTATGTTCTTCTGCCCACATCGGATCATTGTTGAAACATCCTGAGCAGTGACCTGAGAGACCATAAGAAAATTTCAGCCACACTCTCCACGGTAAACTAACCTAGCAACATTTTTTAACATAGAAGTCGGGGACTAACCTGGAAACTTCCATCACCAATGAAAGCAACAACTCGCTTGTCCTTTGCAGCTTGAGCATATCCTAGTGTTGCACCTACGGACCATCCAATTGACCCATATTGCATCTGAAATTCATACCTACATATTCAACAATAATTCTTAGAGCCAATGTTGGGAACCAATTTTGCTCATGACTTCTCATGCACTTACTATCGGGAGGGAAGAACTGATTATTCAGTCACACATTGGAAAATCTCTGCCTATAGCAGCAAAAGTAGACGCACAAGATACAAAAGATACAAACATGTACCAATCAAGCAAACCAGGGAAAAAAAAACATGAGGATACAAAACCATTCAAAAGTTTCGTAAAAAGTGAGTAACAAAAGGAAACAACAGTAAAAGACAGAACAGAAAATTAGAGTCATCTGAGGAATTTTCCAAGAGAAAGGAAGAGCATTTGTTGAACAAAGATGAATTTTTTGACTTACCCACAGCCTTCTGGAAGACGAAGCTTTTGACAGTTGAACCATGAGTCTCCAGTTTCAGCAATTACTGCAGTATTTCCATCAATCATATCCTGTTTCATGAGTTTTACTTTGTCAGATGACAATTTAGAAAAGTATTAACTGTATAATTTCCAGCTCACGCAAGATCATAGTAAGCCATAAAGGCACACAGTAATTCACATCTCATTCAATTTCGTATGTGTAAGGCAAAGTTCTCTTTAGCTTTGCCATAATGGACTAATCAAAAGGCTCTCAAAAACTTTTTTCTTTTTTCTTTTTGCACAGTAGCAGATGGGTTATACTAAGATATAAAATCATTTGTTAGGCCTCAAACATCAGCTAAACTTTTGGCTTAGGTGTTCTTCACATGGTATCCGAATCTCAAGACTCCAGGAAACCCCATTTGCCTAATAAAAATGAAAATTTTGCACATGATAAGAGCAGGGTTCATGCTTCAAGCTCAAATGGCTTCCATCTGATGACCTGAGGCATGAGGGTTATTAAGGTACGAAAGGTGTGAGTGAACCTCGACCATCTACTTAGACATTAGGCTTCAGATTGAAATGAAGTTTCAATTATAGGGTGAATTAGAGGCCTTGGAGTTAGTTGAAGATGAATATGATTCCTTGCTTAGATCATTGAAAAAGGGGACTAATAATGCTCACATGAAAACAAAATGTACTACAAATTGCAAATGCAAAAGAACCATGCCAAAGCAAATATAAAGAAGAGTATATTAGTTACCTGAACATGCTTGAAGAGGATATTGACTCTAAGAGGTGCACCGTCCCCACACTTCAAAGGCATCCCGGGGGGGACATATATCCGACGGTAATTCTCCATGGCCGTCGTGTTCTTCTTTAACTTCTTGGTCAAAGCAGATAAGAAATCCGTCATGAAAACCCAGCCATAAGACGGACCATTAGCAATAGTCACACGATTAGGCTCCACTATGACGGCCTTCTCTTTCTTGATCAACAAGGAATATCCAACAGAACTATAATCATTGAAAATGGGACCCACAAAAACGTAAGCATCAGCCGACTCTACCACCTCTCCGACAAAGGTGGTGCTGACAGCACCCCAGTATGTGCCAATGAAGTGTGGGTGGTGTTCCGGGACCAGCCCTTTACCCGATGGCATGACTGTTAATGGGTAACCGCATGCATCTGCAAGCTTCACAAATGCTTCTTGGGCCTTGGAAACCCTGAGTTTAGGTCCACCAATAAGGACTGGTTTCACAGCCTTGTTCAGAAACTCGGCAGCCGCTTCTACAGCAGCTTCTAAGCCTAACTGATTGCTCACCCTACAAGATTAAACCAACGTCGTCAAGCAAAGATATGAATATTAGCGATTCACTGAAGGCGGTGTGGACCCGCTAACCAAGAATGAGAAGTTGTCCGTTAATAGTCAAATGAGGAAACATAAATGAAATGAAGGTCGTATAACAATACTACATTGCAAACAGAAAGACTAAACTAAAGGCTGGATTCAAGAAAATGCATACTTTGGAGAAAGGAAGTAAGGAACCGGCTCCCTGGCGAAAGTCGGGTGAGGAATTCCAGGGAGATTACAGCTGATGCTAATGTAGACTGGTTTGCTTTCCTTTAAAGCAGTTGAAATTGCAGTGTCTATCTGCTCATGTGCATCATCCAAGTTGTTCACCACTGCCTGTTACATCAACATGTTACTACTCTACAAATGCTGTTAATTTAGTTTTAGGTGTCAACATAATATAACCACAGCAAGATGCTAACACCCTCCCACATTTAACCGGGAGTGTTTTTTTCGGAAGCTCGTGTACTAAAACATGAACATGATCGGACACCGCCAAATTCCGCTACGTCAATATTGTCCTTAGTTCCTTACTCCTTATATATAACACCAGACAAAAAATTGATAGTATGGTAGTTTGCGATCTAAGTATGATAAAAAAAATGTGTTAATAGAGTAGTTTAAGAACATTTTTACATAATCTTGGGTATTAATAAGTAGAAAAATGAGGTAATTTGATGACTTTTTGCTTACCTAAACAAATGAAAACTTTTAACATGGAATGGAGGGACTGCTATAATGGGTATTTCCCTATTATCCCATTATATGGGTCGTCCGCTTATGCCGTCTCGTACAAGAATTTGTAAAAGAAATGAAAGCTTTTAACAAAGGAAGGACTACAATCATGGGCATTGGGTATTATACTATTATTCCATTGTATGGGTCGTCCCCTTATGCCGTCTCATACAAGAATTCGTAAAATGAATGCGAACTTTTAAAATGGAATGGAGGGGCTGACTACTATATCATGGGTATTATCCCAATATGGGTCGTCCCCTTATGCCGTCTCATAGAAGAATTTGTATACTTTTTGACGTACATATATGATTCGTAAGATATCAGACCATAATAACAAAAAATAAAGTGTACAAGCATTATAAGATCGTTTCCGAAATTTTGGTACCTGGTAACAGGTGACAGTCTGAAAACAACGCAACTCCTGACTAAAATCAGGCACCCCAATAGTATGATGCAATATCCGACTTGTACCAAAATCATTCGAGTTGGGCCCACCAACTATACAAATAACAGGCAAATTCTCACTGTAGGCCCCAGCAATGGCGTTGATCACACTAAGCCCACCTACAGTGAATGTCACCGCACACGCTCCCACGCCTTTCGCACGTGCGTACCCATCAGCTGCGTACCCGGCATTCAACTCATTACAGCAACCCACTAGGTTCAGCTCCGGTTCAGCTATTAAGTGGTCTAGTAGGGTTAAGTTGAAGTCACCAGGGACCGCGAACACGTCTCGGACTCCTATTTGGGCTAGTCTGCGGCCTAAATGACGGCCGAGTGTTCCTGGACCGGTGTGTGAACCAGGGACGATTGGTGTTATTTTTGTTTCCATAGCACGGACAGTTTTATAGAAGAGTTGTTTTGTTTCTGTAGTGAAAGAGTGATATTAAGTGAGGATATGTAGTAATTTTTGGGGGAGGGTTATATATAGGAAGTATTGAAGTAGTGGGGTAGGTTGGATTTAGAGGGATAAAGAGTGATTGGTATACTGTGGGTAAAGAGAAAATGAAAACCAGACATTGTTTCTTGGAGAAAAAGAATAGATATAATAATAGTCTTATGGTCTCTTTTGATGACTTGCTGGTAGTACGTATGAAAATAATTTCACGTCAAACATAGGCATTTTTGTATTGGAAAATTCAGGTGGTGGTACGATATTTTAACTCGTTATTTTGGATGGGAGTTCCGGGTATAATATAATGAATGTCACAAGTAGGATGAGTGGAACATCTTGGAGGCACAAACATTAATGCATCAAAGTATAGTTGTTCTTCAATGCCGACGAGGAATTAAAAATATCACAAATTCTTGTTCTAGACGGATTACTTTCGTATTTTTAAAAAGACGGGATCTTGTGACCATTTTATGATAAAATATAACCACAATGGTTCAGCTAATTTTACCACTTATGGTAACTTATTTTCCAAAAATGATCACATTTAACTGTAAAATGGTCGAAAAAACCCGTCTTTTTGGAAAATATCAGAATGGTTTGTCTTAAGGGAAACCAATTGTAAAAATATACCGGGTGCTCTCCTAAAAGTAAAAGACTTACCAAGAAGTTTGCCCGGCTTGCTCCATTCCCATTGGGAGGGATCGATCCTCCGAGGGGTCTGACCTATGGTTAATGGATGAAATGCACGACTACACCAAACTTACTTGGCAAAAGCATGCTGCTATAGTGCTATTAATCTACACAGTATTATGCATCTAAATGTTGCTTAATTACACTGATCCAATGTCAGAACCTACTTAAAAGATATACTGCTATGAATTTCTCATTATTATCTTATGATCTAACACCAATCAATGCCAAAATTGCATATCCAACTTCATGCCATTCCTAAAAGCTCATCAAGTCCAATCTGATTCCTGAAAAACATATATCGTGTCTCTTAGCTCCGGGATTTAGCCTGCAGTAGACCCGAAACATAACAGCTTATAGGAGATTATGAAGAAAAAAACCAAAGTTAGCTCATGCAACCACATGTGCATTGTGTGCAGTGACCGGGCCTTGAAATCAAGTAAAGAAAGTCATTTTTAGATTTAAAATAATTTCACATGTACTTTTAGCAAAAACAAAACCATCTGTTCAAAAATTGGGGGTGTCCAAATCGACTACATGTGGATCCGACAATGGATGTGTATATCCATATGATATGGATATACACGTCCATAGTCGGATCCACACATATGCGCTCCAACGAAGAGTTGTATGACTTCTATCTATATAGTCCCCGTTTGACTCTAGTAGACAACTTTGACCGTTATTTTTTCACAACACACAAATACACAATAGATATAATCTTTTTAAAAAGATCATATGAAAAAAGTTAACTTGGTCTATCAAATAGGACAAAATTAATATTTCACCCAGTAAGTAATCAAGTAGAGAGACACCTTACAGTAAGATCATCGTCACTCAAGTCTTTTATACCCCAGCCTCCTGCGCTCTGGACATCAATCTCGAAGCAAATCTCTGAACCCTGTGGATGTGATGATAGTAAAGGGCAACACATTTACAATTGTACCTTCCACAATAGCTGATAACAGTCATAATACTCGGTTATTCAGAGAATCCCGGATAAAAAGATCAACAAAATGGAACTGGTAATTATAAAAGGATATCTTCTCTTCACAGATAGGGTAGTTCAGCATGAGAAGATTGTTGTTGTTGACAAGTGTTCTAACCAACAACTCCTTGGCTTCGTCGTGCTTCTTTTTCAACATGGTACATATCTGTAGAACACGAAAAGGAAGGCGTCTTTTCATCTTAGTAAAATTCGGTATTACCACAAAAGGAATAATGTAAAACGAAGGGCAGCCGTCAAAATTTAGATGATTTTCGCAACCAATGTTTTCTGAAAATAGCCTTTCAGTGTTGAACAAAGATACAAAGTTGTGTCACCAAGTAATTGAGAAACACAAACCTCGTCAAGCTCTTTGGCACATGCCTCCGCTTTTTCAACATTGACATCACTCTCCATCATTGTGAAACCTAAGTTCTCCATGTTTGTCTCTAGGCAAAAATCATACTCAGGACCGGATTTCTCAGCTGTTGTGTTCTTTTCACTTTCTTCAAGCATAGTACCTTGTGGTTGAACCTAGATTTTTCATGCATTGTCAGCAACTCATCCTATAGTAGGAATTCATTCTAAATGATGTCCATGTCAATGGTCAATAAGCTAACTACAAGAACCAGAAGAACAATAAAATGTACTCTGTACAGCATATAGCATGGTACCTCTGAGCATGTAGAACTTGTTACGTTGTTTACAGCTTCTCTGGCCGATACTTCCGACTTCCTGCACATTCATTGAACATAAATAATTAGTACCTCTATCTCAGATTTATTGTCTCAATTTGACTTTGGTGATCGACACCTTCATCCCATTTATGTTGTCCGCTTTTGATATTGATAATTAACTTTGACCATCAATAAGCAACCCAAATATATGTTCAAGACAGCAGTGTGATATATTAGCTACATCAACAGTGTGGATGCATGCCTATACCGGCTTTCACTGGATGAGAGTCGTTTTGACGGATGTAGATCAGCAGCCTGCCAATTACTCGTATGAGTCAAAGTCATAAATACTTAGCATGAACTTGAACAGGACACATTTAAGAAAAACACCTCAGATGGTTTTCGCTTCAAAGAGGGCATTGAAAATGTTTGTTTCTGGACATTCACAGGAGAAACCATCTTGCTCTTCACTTGTAGCCTTGGATTTTTCTCAAGATTTCCCATGGCATTGGGTTCTTTCATAGCTAATGAAGATGACTGCTTGTTTGGGATCGTATTCCTACAACACTTTTTCTTGATTAAATACTGAACTCAGCAGTGTCAGCCTGTCAGGGTGTCAAGAAATGACACTGTGACTATGTAAAAAATCATTTAGAAGTGAACATACCTTGTAATTTTCAAGCTAGGAAGACTGGGCATTCTCAAGCTAGGAAGACTAGGCATTATCTTAGCAAACGGAAGTCTTTTCTCTTGGCAAAGACTTGAATTCTGAACTGTTGACGTGCTAGAAATCTTCTCTTTGAGTTTCTCATACCCCTGATTGCTATATTTAGATATCCCTTTAGACGGAACTAATGAAGGAAGTTGAACGCTGCAACAAAAGTAAAAACTTAAGCAAGACACAAAGACACTACAAGTCAATTACAACAGTATCCAACATGTATGGATCACCGGTACTTAGAAAACAGGTCCAATAAATTGGTAAAAATTATAACTTCTTCCAGATACAAAAAAATTCTCTGGATACATCGACCTATAATGCCTGTGTGAAATCTCATTTTAGGTACCAGCACGATGGTTATAAAGATTTGACCTAAAACAGAAAAATTCAATCACACTGATGAATAGAACCAAGAAAATTTTCCACAGAAGGAACAAAAGAAAAATAAAGGTATAACAAAAAAATTAATCCCTATCCCTGTCCAGCGGTATGGGGTTAAACAAATGCCTGATGTGGTTTAAAGTTGAAAACTATGTAAGAGTAATGGGTCAAAAAATGACCGTGGCCAGGATGACAAGATTTTTCCCTTACCCAGAACAATTGTCATTAGTACTCATGTTCTTGTTATCGAGCAAATGAAGTCCAACCTTCTCTGCTTCTCCATCATGTGGCACAAGTTGAACAGCCATATTAGTCCTGAGTTCTTCATTTGCATTATTATCGACATCGCTGCAAAAGGTACGAAACTAGGGATCGGAATGATTTAAAACCAACAAGAATATCTTGAGATAATAGATTGTAGATCTGAGAAGATCTGTGCATGATACCTTAAAATATCAGCATTTTTTCCCCTTTCCTCAACAGCTGAGTCTATTTTCATTATTTCTTTGGCACATGAACTAGGACTGTCATCAAATTCTTCCACGTCTCGTTCATGGCTGGGATCATCACTGTCAATAGTACATGTGGCCTACAATTATTTGCAAGAAGTACCTTCAGGACTCACAAAATGTGAATGAGCTAGCCATACCCCGAATCTGAAGCTCCCACAGGCGTTGACCCTGTTTTCTTGCTCTCTGCAATAGTAAGTATCGTCCCATTACCATCATTTGTACCTCGTACCATGGAAAAGTTGTTAGCTCCAGACACCTTGTATGGCATTGATATTGGATTTGCCTGAGTTGGTTTACTGCACAAAGTAAATTCTTTACCTTAAGAGTTGATACTATAACGAGATATGCTTTGCACATGCAGGAAATGATTTAGAATGAAAACAAAGTATAACACTATAACATCACATCAAGCTAAGAAACAAGTTTTGCAGTGTTTGCTCAATTAATCCTTTTCACTGCTTTATAGAATATTGCAAGGAACGTAAAACCGAACTAGAAAAGCATATAACCTGTCAGCTGGTGCTGTAGAATCTTCAAAGCCTGATCTTTGTATTTCAGTATTAGATGCGACCTTGGAGTTCATTGATTTAGAGATGTTTGTCGCAGAAGAGGCTGCAGTATCCAAAGTGAATTCATTACCCAGAGTCTCAACTACTCCAACCACTTTATCTTCTTCACTAATAGGAGCAGCACCTAATTTCACTGTCAAGCTAGGAGGTGATGACAATTTGTCGACCTTCTCTTGACAATTTCCCTTATCAGACCTTTCTTCTGCTACTTTTTCGTTGAATTTTGAAGGTTTCTTTGAAGAACCAGAACAATCAGTATTTGGCTTATCTAATTTGAGTGATGGTATCTTTCCAAACACTTCAACAAAAGCCATTTCCTTACTCCTGTAAAGACATGCCCGTGAGCAAAGCATGAAAAATGATCCGGAAATTTTAGCATACAGTGAGTCAGAATAATATTAACATAGACTTAAGCTGCCAAGCTGAAAAGTGAAGTGGTTAAAGAAGACAGAAACTAAGAGGTTCTAAATAGCTCCAAGATCCAAACTGGCTAAATTAAGTGCTTAAACGAGACAGTAAATAGTTGTGGTATCATCACTGTCAATACGACATGTAAAAGTACCTATAAAGAGGCCTCGGAACTTGCAAATTTTGAAGGAGCTTTTTATACTACAAGAACTTCTAGAGTTTATGACAAAGTAGAGATATATCTATGCTGGTTGTCTGGTTTAGGTGAAATGATTGTTTGCCTTACCGTGAAGGTTTGATATCAACACTCATTTTCCTGCTATCAAGCAAATGGGGTTCATCGTTCTCTTTTTGCCCATCATGTGGCAAAGAACCAACAACAATCTTAGTCCCGGTTTCTCCGTTTTCATTACTATCAGCATTCCTGCAAAAGGCAGGAATTCCTATGACTCTAGCCAATTGAACCATGAGACAGTAGCTTGTAGATCAGAGTACTTTTGTTCTTTTTTGACATGATAGCCTTACCTCGAAACGTCAGCATTCTCTTCCTTTTCCTCCACAGCTGAGTCGTGTTTCATTAATTTTTTGCCATGTGAAGTAGGATTGTCATGCGGTGTTTGTCCATTTCCTTCACTTTTGGAATCAACACTGTCAATAACAAGTGTAAAGGTAATGCCCAAAGCCGTGAGGACTATGATAAAGTTACGTGCAAAAACACCAAAGTGAGGTGCTTAAAGCACAGAAGCAGTTACTTCATCTGTATATATCAAAGTCATGATAATGTGTTTATTCTGGTTTGAACAACGTGACTTTTTGCCTTACCCAGAAGATTTGATATCAATACTAGCTTTCCCGTTATCAGGCAAATGGAGTTCATCCTTTGTTTGTCCACCAAGTGGCACAGCGTTAACAATTACCATAATCCTACTTTTCACCTTTTTCATTATTATCACCTTCCCTAAAACAATAAACATTTATGTGACTTCTTGCTAATAGATCATTATGTTCTGTACTGTTGTCGTATGATTAAATCACTCATTTTCATTACTAGGAGTGACAAAAAGAAAGACCAGTAAAAGCATACTCGTTTGATTGCTGGGTTATTTAAAAGCACACCTAGTGAACACTTTACTAATTAGCAAAATGAAGAATATACAATGGACATAGTGACATACCCATTAAAGTCAAAAGAGAAGTCGAAGTTGGCATTCTTCGACTTATCTTGACGACTTCCCTCAGTAGATTCCCCTTCTGAATTCTTTTCCTTTGATTTTGGTGATTTCTTTGGTGAATTAGAAAAATCAATATCTGGCATATCGAATTTAAAAGACGGCATCTTTCCAAATGCATCATCAAGAGAGAAATCCATATCCCTGTAAAGACATACCCATCAGAACAGTGTAGAAGTGAGATACTAGAAGTAGGAAGAGTGAAACAGAAACCGTAGTTGTAATATGGACAAAGCCAGGCTCTAAGAAGACACGAAGAGAGAGAATAATCGCCATGTGGTATTGCGACCTCTATGGACTATCATTCAATCATCTATCTCCTTCTCTCCACTGATGGCCATTTAAAATCAGTTTGTTAATGATCAACAACACTACCATAGTCAAGTTCAAAAAATGATACTATCTAGTACATTTACCCGTTTTAACTAAACTTGCAAATTATTTAGTTACTATCTTCGCACATGTTGGGGTGCAAACAGGAGAGGAGGGTGAAAGAAGCATGTGACTAGCATGCGCATCTGGGTTAATATAGATCCCAAGGAAAACTTTCAAAGAATCAATCCTAGGATAGAAAGCAGAAAAGAGAAAAAGAACACGCAAAAAGCAACACAGTAACAATTCTAACATACACCACTATACATATGATACATGAAAGTAAATTCTCCATGGAACTTACATGCCAAAGTCAAATGCCTTGTTCTTGCCTTTTGCGACAGGTTCAAAGTTGAAGTCCATGTCGTCACCACCTGTGACAGAGATGGACTTCCAGGAGCTAAGGAAGTCATTTGATAGGTCCTCGTCTGTTTCAAGCATATTTACAAAGTTAACAGAAAGCAGCACAGTTAGATATAATGAAAGCGTTTTCGTACGACCAAAGAAGACAATATAAAAAAAATCGCAAATGCAATTTGCGAACTTGACCATTTTAATGTACCAAACAACTTTAGCTAGAGCAGAACTTATCACAGCGTGATTCTAGTTGTTTCTTATTTACACCTCCAATACTAGACCACTAGGTAAGGAGAAAAAGTGAACAGATTGTGCAATAATTATATCATTCTGTCGTAGACTCATAGTCTGATTTCTATACGTCTTAGATTTTCTTATTTGACATTCATAACTACAGCTGACAAGTAATGTTAGATGCTTATGCTTGTTTACAGACTGTCCTTATAGAAACTCAATATCACATTGTTACTATTCTTACACAAGCTTATTATCACACGGGGACAAAAATAAAGCTAAAACAGAAAATTAACTTCATTAACAGGAGAAAGACATTAATTTATAACAATACAACACAAACAAGTTCACAACAAAGCCAACATGATTTTTGCTCATGCTAGTTCTTTATATGTTTCAAAAGCCCAATCTAAGACCATCATTTCCAGGAAATAACGCTTGCAGCGATTTTAAGAGAAACCTGAACAAGTGAAGTAAGTAAGATTATAGTTCGTGTGGAACTGTCGCTGCAAGCGTTATTTCCTGGAAATGATGGTACATTCACTGTTTTGTTCGTGAGAGGAGTATTAATACTCCTCTCACTAACAAAACAGTGAATGTTATAAGGCATCCCTTGCACTACTACAAGAGGCTAATAAGGCAACGTCAATTAGAATACCTAGAAATGATGATTTTGATTTCGCTTTGATAGTTGAAGGATCTGGCTTATCTGATTCAGCCATTGAACTATATACCAGATTGATCAATTATTCACTCTGCATAAAACAGAAGAGATTGAATTATAAGAGTGGATAAAACAAACAGCTAGGAACGCCTTTTGAGAAACAACACCATGGATACTGGTGAATGTCAACCATAAACTTTATGTTTTAGATATCACCATTGCAAAAATGAAATAGCAGGTTGCAATGAGAAGCACATTCTGTTTGAGTATTTGACAGAAGCGCATTCTGTTTGAGTATTTGACAGTGTGACTGTGTAAGAATGTTCCACCCTATTTTTCCAGACTCTTCACACCAAACAAGCTACTCGAGTCGAACATGAAACATATAAACAGTTCCTTACAAATTCATCAAAAGCACATAAGAGTCGAGTAAGGCCACATATAATCTTTAATACCTCAAGTCCTCAACATCACATCATCCACTAGGCATCCACCGAGTATCCTCATTAGGCTACCGGAGAAACATACTCCTATAACATTTCGAACATTACACTAATTCAAACCATGCAGAGACATATAACACCAGTGAATGTCATCTGCCTATAACATCAGTAAAATAGAATCAATGAATCCTAATACAGTCGATCCTATTACAAGCATTCTGACATACAGCTCATACTTCATCAATGAATCCTAATACAGTCGATCATATTTCAAGTCTTACACCTCAGACGAATGTCATCTGCCTATAACACCAATAAAATGGAATCAGGCCTAAGAAAGGATTCTGATGTTAAAATCGACACACGAGAGCAAAATCTTCCACAAATCGTCTCCGTACAAGAGAAACACAATACACACAAACTTAACGACTGCCTACAAATTCAAACGATTGAATCGCACAACTAACAAAAGGAAGATCAACTCTCATAAGGAATAGGAATGCACTCATTCAAAGCGAAAACGAAAATTACAGAAAAATCACACAGATAGCAACACCGATATCTCAAAACTTGAGATTTGAAATCATGATATTCATACTGTTAGAGTAGATTACGGTATCCTAATACATACAAATATGTATCTCAAATGCATGTACTTCGACGAAATTAAACACATAAACGAATTTCAATTAATTTGTTCCACAAGATAACTACAATTTATCAATCAAGTTACTCAAAGCATTCAATCAGCTTGAACTTCACCGACTACGAATCGCATTGAGCTAGAATAACGACTAGATTAATTATAATCGTAAAAAAGTAAATAGCTAAAAAATCCTAAATTACGCTGATTATATCAAAATCACAACAAAACACCTCACTTACTAATCAAGCAGCTTAATTTTAGTTCAATACAACAAAAAATCAATCAAATCTTCAACAAAAAACTGGTACGACAGTCTAAATTCCAGAAATACCTTATTTTTACGTTAATTTGTAACAAAATCTATCTCAAATGTAGAAAAAAAGAGATCACCTGATTCGAAATTGTATGTTTGCGAGTGGAATTGATGCGAATTGCGATTGACAGGCTTAATTCTTCGATAATTTTGATGAACTAGGGTTTTGGGGTTTGTGTTGCGATTTTTGAAAGATTCCGGTGGATATGTAACGGTCGGTCGTCTAGTTTCCCGCGTTTCGGCATTGTACTATTGTACTCTCTCGTGTCTCGTCTCCCTTTCCCGATCATTTCTTTACGTTTTACTCGTATAATTTGTTCTACTTGTTTTTTACAATTTTATTCCCTCACATCAAAAATTTTGTAAATTGTAAATATAAAAAAGAGACGAAAGAAATAATTTATAAAAAAATAAAGATGATATTTAAATTCGGTTTTAAATAAGTTTTACATAACAGTGAAGTTTAGTGGCTTAAATTTGGTTGAAGATTCCAAGGAACTCCGGCTCAAGCCCCCTGTAAAAGCAACTTCAAGGGGTTTGTGGTAGATCTGTACAGGTCAATCAAATCGGGTCAATTCGGGTTTTTGTTTTTCAGGTTCGCAAGAAATCAGACTGGTTCCGTTCATTTCAGGTGGATTGTTATCCAGTTATTTGGGAGGACATCAAAATGGGATAATAAACATTCGGGGGTTGAGGTCAATTCAATTTCAAGTAAATTCAGCTATTCAAGTCATCAATTTGGGTGTGGGTTGGGTTATTTAGGCCGAGTCATTCAGGTTGGGTCAATTTTATCAGGTCTAGTTTGCAGGCCTCAAATGATGTCTTCTAGATTTCGAGTGTGATCCTACATAATTTTTAGATTCTCACGATTACTCGAAAATTACGGCTATAAATTCCCTCGTCATCCAAACAGGGAAAAAAAAAACTTATTTTTTACCATTTCTTTATTTTAAACCTTATTTTTAAATGAAAAAAAATGCAATTATATGATCTTCTCCTATCCTCTTATCCCAAGACGTCAGCTAAAGCCTAGCCAATGGAAGTGAAGTGTAGAAGTTAGAACCCTCCATTTTCAAACTCACTCAATTCTCAACCCACTGTACTCTCTAAAATCTCACTTTATTCAACCATTTTCTCTCTTCAACAATGGCTTCTACTCTACTCAGTTCATCTTCTACATTTCTATTCTCTTCACCTTCCTCAAAGATTTCATCTTTAGCCATTTCTACCAATTCTGGTACTTTTCTTTCCTTTTATTGTGTTTTTAATGTAATTGTTGAAAAATATGAACTGGGTATTCTTTTATTTGTCTTGAATTAATTGAATTTGATGGGTTTTAGTGTGATTTTTGTTTCAGGGCAATTTAATTGGAGGAAGTATTATGGTGGAATTGGGATTCCTGTGAAAAGGAATAAATGTCAGTTGAAGTTTTCTGTTTCTAATGTTGCTACTCAAATTAATTCCACTGAACAGGTATGTATCAAATTGATGTCGATTTTATCGAATATGTTTTAGTCCAGTGGTTAAGACGGAGATTAAACTACCCTCGTGAAATGATGGAGCTAGTGGGGGGCTAGCAGGGACGGTCACGCTCTTGAACAATGGAAAAAAATAATT
>JAOWBH010000010.1:603778-618458 GCA_028566215.1 Silene coronaria
AAATATTTTTACCTTTTTTTTTTTAAAAAAAAAAAAAAAAAAAAAAAAAAACCTAACGAGTGTAAAGAAAAGCATCATGTATCGTCCTGATGATCTTGTAAGTCAATCGTGTTCGATGTCGAAAGCAGTTGATGATCAACAGCAGCACGAGGAGCAGCACCAGCAATGTCGACAACTGCTACACAATTATCAGCATGAATTTGAACCCTGTCACTCCCCAATCTCGGCTTTCCGTAACTTAACCTTGTCTCATCACTCTCCACCAGGTTCATTCACATTATATTCCCCCTCTTTATTTCCGCTTTCTTTATATAATCATCAATATTCACTTTGATTTTCTAGCTTCTTTTTTTCACTTTAACTGTATAATTATCCTCGAAAATCACATGTTGTTCAATCTACTACATAACCCTGCAAGGTCTTCAATTCGATTTAGTAGAAATAATGTGATCATATACTTGGTCTGCATAACATTCATTGCGTTCTACTAACGTTATTCTAATTTTCATGTGAAAAGCCGTATTCTTTATTGATTCTAATTGCGCTCTAGTTTACTTTCTTGTTGATTTAAACTTATTAGCACATTGATGAACTGATGATATCTTGCGTGTGAACAGCAGAAAATCGCATGTCCAATCTGAATCGATTAGTCGATGCAGCAGCATATCTGCCTCAAACCCTGGATGATTATTCGCCGATTCCTAGGGCAAGAAACCGTCCCATCCAACCAATTGGGATTGGGAACAATAGCATGATGACATACTATCCTCCTATGTCACCACCTTCACCTTATAATATTGGAGGACAACTATTAGGCATGCCGGGTGATCGATATCCATCTAATTTGTACAATGGTAGTCTTGATGCTGCGGCTAATTGTAGCCCTAACATCGCCTCCTTTTCTTGCAACATGCAATACCCTACGATTTTCTCACCTCACTTGCCTACTTGTCTTTATCCCAATACTGTCCCTTTTCAAGGTTTTTATCCCGAATCTGAGAGGAGGATGATTACAGTGGACATGTTGCCTAATATTTTGCACAATCCGTATGAATACATGACCGACTCTTCATTAAATCGCTCACTCAATACGTTCCTTTCTAAATTCAGTTCTACCAAATTCATTGATGAGTTTGTAATAGCCATAACAATGTCCAGGAAATGCCTAGTCGATGCAGCTTGTAACTACTATGGGTAAGCAAGCTTAATCAATGAACTTGATTTTCTTCTGAATATTAATTATTGATCAGACTTGTGTCTATATTGAAGACTGTGGTATGTATGATGTCCGCAGGAGTAATTTGATTCAGACTCTGATCAAGGCCGCAAAAAAGCGGCCACTAATAAAAAGATTGCCTCAAGCCCTTGCTGATGATTCTGTGGTTCTGATGACTGACCAATCCGGAATGCATGTTGTTAAGCAATGTTTTATCGAATTAGAGGAAGACAAATATGAAGTAAGTTGGATTTCATATAAACATACATTTGCTTATCTATATATGTCACTTAAGAGTATACCCATTTAGTGTGACATTATTTTGAAGATTTAAGCATGTCTCATATGTCCACCTCCATGTCACATCAAAGACCTCAAATACTTTAAATATCTCATCATGGATGTGTCCTTGTATCCTGTACTTACACTCGTATCTGAGTAATATAGGTCATTTCTCAAACGTACTGAATGGCTGACAATAATTTAAAACTTGAAAAATTCATCCTTGACAATTATTATGTGCAACGACTACAACCCAGTCTTGTGTGCTTATGGCAGCCTTTGTACAAAAAAATGATGGAGGGAGACAAATGGTTTATGGTTGCTAAAGACAAACATGGATGCCGTGGCTTAAATGATTGCTTAGACTATATGGTACATGACTTCAAGGCCGGTCTCCTAGCTCGTATTGCCGTTTTTGCTAAGCACTTAGCCTTGGATGTTTATGGGTACAAACTTATTTACTAGATTTTGATATACACTTTTTTTTAGTATGTAAACTTTGATGTTCCATACTAACAAACATTTTAACAATTTCTGACGCAGAACATATATAGTGCAACATGTTCTGGATCTGAGAACGGAACACACAGAGCAAATAGTGAAGTGTCTCCTGCCTTTTCTTGAAGTGTTGTGCACAACAAAGAATGGGAGTCATCTTGTAGAAAAATGTCTCGACACTTTTTACAGTTCTCTTGTCATAAAAGAACTTGTTGAAAAACATAAATTAGTGAGATTAGCTCTTCATGAATGTGCAAATTATGTGATCCAGAAAGCAATAAAACGCTCAAGGGTAAGAAAGATAAATCTCATCTATGTAGAAGTTGTTTAGTTGACGGATTTTGAACTCATTAACACGACTTGTTGTATGTTTGTTTGTAGGGACGAGACAGCGAAGTGCACGAAAAACTAATAAAGATATTGTCGAAAGAAAGAAACGCTCTGCAAGTGAATAAGCATGGAAAGTATATTGCCAAATTGCTACCGGGAAATCAAGTGTAGACTGTTAGTACAATACAATACAATGGTAGTTATTGGTACAATACAATGGTAGTTACGTTGTGAAATCGCGCGCGCTTTGTTATCAATCATGTTAGTTAGTTATCAAATATGTGGTTGTTTGTAGAAACTCTTTTAAGTAATATGTTTGTGTGTGTAGGCAGAGTAATACCGTGTGTGCTTAATATGTATTCGTGTTCAACATTCTTAAACTCAGATTACTATCAGATGTAAGATTCTTGGTTTTTAACATGTCATGCCTGCAATTCTGGCCTGATTGCCTTTTGGGATTGGTTGAGATTTTGCACAACTCGCGACTTAACTCCATGCTACGTACTCCCTCCATCTTATTTTTTAAGTGATAAATTATCAACTTTACGCCTTAAATAAAAGAAAAGTTGAAGTCCCAATTTTATGGTGATTATAGTAGTAGTTAATTATTTAGAGGTAATATTGGTTAACTTAAGTTTTGCTTAACTCTTAATCCTACATGCTTAGATTTCTTAGTGGTCCTTTTACCTTAGAATGGAGAAACTGACGAGGAGTTTGTAGAGTATATCGATTTAGGGGATTGTGAAATTTGGGATTCGTTACGTCTACATATCTTGTTTTATGAAAGAGCGAGTGATGAAAGAGTATAAGTATCGAACACGAAACTTTGATTTAACGAAAAAAGTTTGTATAACCCCGTTATTTTCCGAGTTATTCACAAGACATTATATTATCTTATTTTATATTTTATATTTATATTGTTCTTAAACTTTATAATTGGTAACTTTATAATTGGTAATTTTATTAGTATGTCAACTCAATTTGTTTCGAATGTTATGAAAATAAAACGAGCTATGAGTTATGAGAAAGAAAAGAAAAGGTAGAATAAGATTTGATTAAAACCTAGACTCGACATCGATTTCCGTAATTTTGATTGAACCTTGATCCCTTGTATTGTAGGTATTAATTTTATTCAATTTTCGTAGTATACAAATCATCCGTATTTTATTTAAGGGAGATTATGTGGTGTTTTGGGGTGTATTAATTAATTAATGTCGAGAGCAGCGACCGATAATGCTTGCTCTGTTTTCGACATTCGTTTCAAGCATCCTATACAATCACTTATGCTCTAACCTACTTTAATTACAGGTTTGAAAAGGTGTTTTTGTATTTCTAGGTTTTGGTTATGAAGAGGGTGGAAGCATTCCAAAGGTTCATCTCTCAAGTTGAGAAGAAAGAATTGGAAGATTTGAAACATAGGACGGCGTAACGTATTGGTGACCCTGAATTGTACCGCAAAACCATACAAGGACTTGCAACTTTGATCATGTCTCTCTACTCTCCTGAAACTTTGTATAGGCGTCACCACGCTCGTTCTCACCATACTCAATCAAACAATTTATGGAATCAAATTCAACAGCCAAAGACGACCCCTTCTATTCCTGCTTTTTGCAAAGCCATCACGCATCACAACATTAACTACAGCGACTATCCCCTTGTCACACAAGCCGATACCGATGAATTTATTGCTGTATGTAAATCCCTCCCTCGTTTTTATTGCTATTCAAATCATATGCATTTATTCATTTCTTATACTTCTATGTTACGTTCATTTCATGTGCAGCATTATGTCACTGAATGCATCTACAGTAAAACTAAAACTCGTCGCCTCCGAGCTCCTTATGCAGTTCGTATACTTGCTCTCTGTTGTTATTTGCTATTGTAAATGGTGAATGTATTCTTGTTTTAGCTTTTAAAGATTTAATTGTTGTTTGCTTATTTCTTTTTCATTTTATTGTTGTAGAGTTTCCCTCTTCCGCGGCGTAAAGATTTAATTGTTGTTTGGTCTACGGAAATCAAATATGTTCGAATGCTCCTCGAGTTCTTGTATGTAGGGACGTATGGAATGTAATTGAAGTTGCTGCGTTTCGTTGTGAAGCTTTAAGGAGTTGTTTTATAAAGAGAAATCATTTGCTCTGGGCTTTTTATGAGTTGGGTTTTGGGAATAATAGTTTTCTACTCAATCTCATTCTAAACCATTTCATAATATCTACATATTGACATATCTGAGACTTGTTTTACACAGGGCTCCCTCCTGAAATTACGGGGACGTTTAACTTGAACATTGAAGACCAAGATCGCCCTCCTTACCATACATATTTGGCTTCCATCAAATTGGCTAAATCTTTTGGTATGAAAATTTATTGCTCTTAGAAAACCAGATTTATTAGCCATAATGCAATGTTTGTGTTATTTACTTTTATCTAAAATAAATGGTGTTCTTTATAGGGGAAGAGATTGTACAACCAACATTTTATATTTGCCGTCCTATACCTAAAAGACATTGTCGATAATAAGAATTTGGTAAGTATATAAACATGGTGGTCTCATAAATATGTCTACTAATAATAATATACACTTGAGTAGTTGTAATTCGATGCTAAAGTGAAGTGTTGCTCTTATTTTGTAATTGCAGACTACTGAAATGGAAGATCGGTTCACAGCTTTTGTAAGAGGTACATACGCCCATCACCTTTATATGTTGTTTTTAGAGGACGGATCGTTTGAGAAGTACTCTTCATAATTGCTTGTTTTAATTCCAGGCGCCGCCCTAGATGCTGTGACGAGACCAAATGCTAATGCTGATTCATGGTTGAAAAATGTACATGAATTAACTTATGTAAACTGATGTGAAAAAGTAGATTTTTTTTCTTCTTTTTAGATCGAGACGATACTATTTGTATACTCAATTCTATATCGCAATCCCTTCGTACTATATAAAAATGATTCAAAGTTTCAGAAATGACAGTTTGAAACAGATACATCTAGAGATCTTAAAGACTACTTTTCGAGTCGTGTTGGTGATTGACGAAATAACTCATGTACTTTGTTCTACGTTGTTTTGAGAGAGATCAGAACACTCAATTGTCGTTTGAAGACATAATGAACCTATGTATGAGGATTGGACAAAAAGCACTTCAGCTGTTTCGGAAGAAAAACCAGCATTTCTGAAGGTTACCATTATTCTACTTCTCCTCAAGCTATTAGAGCCGGATAATGTAAGGGATGGATCAATAATAGCCAACCAATCTAGGTAATCACTCATGTTACCGGCGCTTTCTATCCCCCATATTCCATCAAGGACTCCCTTCTCCGTGCTATTTGCACCTACCAAGGGGCGTGTTATCTCTCTTATTATTATGCCTACAGCTTGTGCTTATCAGTTTAGTTTTGTGAGCGGCTCTCCCATTCTTCAGAAGCTGATCAAATTGGCCAAACATCACCCTATAAGGCGAGGTAGTGTTGTGGAGTTAGATGAACAAATTTACTTAGTTATCTTCACTTTCTTGAACTTTCTCTAAAGAACAAGCAGCACTATTTTTGTAACCTCCAATAAACCATATAAACAACAGACAAGGTCTCGTAGCGGCTGAGCATCTTATATACTTGTATACACCTCAATGCAACAAAAAAAGCATAAACATCACAGCTGTGATTGTAGAAGAATACATTCAAGAATGTGATCAATGTAATTCTCGCGCACCAGGCTCAATAAACCTCGGCCATGGCCATTTAAGTTAGCATCAACAACACAGAAACATCAAGGAAAACTGGATTCTCACCCACCAAAAACATCAACTCTTTTCAAATACAGTTACTTCATACTAGAAACAAAACAACATCAGCTGTTAATGAGCCTATTTGTTTTCAATCTTGCCTATAAATATTTTCAAAAGCAAAAAAAAAAAAAAAAAAAAAATAGTAGTCCGTACATAAATATTTCTAAATTATGGGTAGAGAGTAATCACAAAACCCTACATAAACATCTCTAATTTTGGGCATCTGATGGGTGAGGGAGGGAGGAAATGATGCAACTGCAAGTTAGAGCTAACTCGGATCTCATTTAGAGTCGATTCTCCTTTTTCAGATTTAATCATCTCAAGCAGACTTGCAACAACTTGGGCTGCCAGGCCAGCCTCAACAAGTCTACCTTCATCACCATGCTGTATCAGATGGCCCACATCTTTCAAGGGTAAAACATTTTCCAATATGACCTTCGCAAATATACGCCCGAGAAACTCAGGTGCTTTAGGTGCATCCGTCACAGTATCCTCTAAGTTGGTCAATACTGATTCAAACCTACAAAGGCCAAACCAAATATCATCAGTTGTGAAAGCTTTGTAATAGATCAAACCAAAGATGCCCAAATGCGACACTGACTTACCCTTGAATTAATTGACTTGGGCTAAAAGTGCCATCTTGAGGCTTCGTAAGGCTGACCAGCAGTTTTGCCAATGAATCACGTTCGATATCCTTCCTCTCAAAGGAGTCGCTAACCCATATAGACACAACATTAGGGTAGAAGCTGGGAGCATTCAAATCTTTGATGCATAATGCAACTTCCTTCTCATCTTTCACACTGCAAGCAAATCACTCTTAATTATATTACAATCCTAAAGCTGAATATACCTTCTCCATACCAACCAAAATGAATTCACGGAATGCAACTCCAATGCGCGTTCTAAGACGATATCGGACACCAGATCACATGTATTATAGTATAGTTAATAGTAATAGGCAATAGCACCAAGAAAACCCATAAAGGGTTAAGCTGCTTCTATTCCTAACTGATTTTGTTTTTTTCCTTCTGAGTATATGGAGACAGAATATAAGAGGGAATGTAATCAAAATATCAGCATTAGAGCAAGTCAGCAAACCACACAGCATGAAAATATAGGGAGCGCCAATTCTTTTTGAATTTTGAACACTACCATCTCAAAGCACCCACTCTAATCCCATTCCCTTGAGAATATAGCCAGCCCAAAGAAGCAACATGTCCTCAAAGAGTCAACAAAAACATGATCAATGAAGGTCTTTTATATACAAAAACAAAAAATATAACAGGAACCCAGCTTAAACGCCAACTCTAACCTAGAAACAAAGTAACAAAATAACCTACATGTCGGGAACATTGCAGATAAGGAACTAAACAGAAGTCCAGAAAAGGTAAATCAACAGTTTAGCCCTAATTATAATAGCATCCTACTGCACACCAACCATAATTCACCTTGTGCAAACCATAATCAACACAAAACAAAATCAACTAGAAGTCAATGCAAGTATGCAACCCCATCATAGATAAAGGAATGGCTAGCCTTTTTAGAATTCCAGGGTATAATTTAACACTCCCAACATACGACTTTGGGTAAAGTTGCATGCTCAGTAAGCTGGGTAAAGTTGCATGCTCAGTAGGCTGCCCTTCAAAGCCATCTCTACATATATGTACGACAAAAGCACATACAAAACTTATCTAACAGAACATTGGTCAAAATAAATATCGGGGATAGCAACCACACTTGTACCTCACAAATAGACTATGTCCCATGAGAATCATATGATGCAACATTTTCAAATATTGTTGAAAGAAAAACAGTGATAAAATGAGCAAAATAATGCAAATGAGCAACTAAAATGAAGAATACAAAGAGAAAGACCGGTACTCGAGATAACAATAGATCCGATACTGAGAAAAAGCATGGGGTTACGGTTCAAGATGATCGTAGCATATCACAAGTTCATGATTTCTGTTTTGCCAGCAGTAGGCAGAATTCCTTGAACACACAAGTCACACATCTATGAAAATGATACCGAAGAAATTATAAGCGTGTGAATCCCAAGCCACAATAACTAAAACAGCTATATAGAGAAGTACTACAAACGCAGTGACACAGAAGCTGTAAGACGGAAACATTAATTAATCGTTTAGCCCTATGGAAACATTAATTAATCATTTAGCCCTATGGATTTATCTATTCAACACTCCATGAACTTAGAACCCCCTGATGCTAGTCTGCCATTGTAGATGACCGGACAAAAAATGCCATGATGGCCCCGTGTAAACCCAGGAAAGGAGAGAGCTGGACAAAGCACACCTATAAAGGTATGATGGCTCCACTCTGATGATTCAAAAACATTACATTTTTGCTTTGGCTTATGTTATACAGCAAATTCCTCGATGTGATAAGAAAAAACGACACAAAAATGTAACAGGATATGAGACCTAAAAATGTTAATCACACTATACAGCAAGGCAGCAAGTATATGAAATTCCTAACCAAGAAATAAAAGGAATAACATCTGCAACATCATAAGCCCACTTGCTCTTATTTTCATCTCACATTGACTTATTATCGTTGCAAGCATACTAAAATCCTAACCCACCAATAAAAGGAAAAACATCTAACATATCATAAGCCCACTTTCTCTAATTTTCATCTCACGTTAACTTATCATATGCCAAACAGATTCCAGCCCAAATAGCTCAGCAGACAATGTTGCGGTATTCAACAAATATGTTCAAGTGTCCCACTTCAAAAGATTAGAAGAAATGGGAGGGGTTAGAAGTGTTGATGTTCCTTCGCCCACTGGCTTAAGCTTTTGTCTTGATATCATGATATGGGTGGCAACTGGCAACTCACTTATAAATCGGGCTACCCACTTAAATCTGGCACAACGATGGTATTAGAGCCTGAGGTTCGGCTGGCGACGTGTGAGGCAGGCCAAATATGATTGAAGATCTATGTTTTGTCTCCCGTGTCAAATGTCTATCCAATGTAGTGGTGATCGGAACGCATGTCTAACGACGGTATAAGATGAGTTTGCAAATCTTCAACCGGAGTTTGACGAAGAAAATGTGTGAAGGGGGGAAGTTGAGTATTCACACGAATGTGCAAGTGTCCCATAAGATAAGAAGTGAGGGTGATACATAGATGTGGTTGTGAGCTCACGTTAGCTTATGTTTTTGGATTGCTACGGGTGGCAACTCTCTTATAAAACGGGCCACCCTCTCTAATTCTTGCCCAACAGACAAACAACTTAAGCAACTACTATAACTCAACATGATTCTGATTACCAAACAAAGACATAGAAAAGAGGGAAGTAGAGACAATATTGCAATAGCATGCAATTCAAAAAAGAAACAAACAAAGGGTATAAACTGAGACAACTAAACGGAGTTCATACCTGTAAAATTCTTTTATTGCTGCAATAGACATATCACGTAACCGCTCTTCAGGCAAAACATTATTTGAAGAGTGATTTTGAGGTACAGATACTCCTGCTCTTGGCACGGCTGAGGTCGTCGGCCTAGACCTGTCCAAATTTCGATCCATGTATCTTGAGTCCCTATTAGCAGAACTTGAATTCAGCTCTTGGCTACTGGATTGATCAAAAGCAACTGAAGCACCAAATCTGTCTGAGGCATTCCTTGTGAAGTGACCTTCCCTAGTGCTGTAAATTCCAGGCTCTGGTGCAGTTCCATAACCATTTAGACCACCACCCATTCTTCTAGAATCCCCAAAGGAGGGAGAATTGCCGTACAAAGATGAGCTTGACACTGATGGTTGTCTATGCGCCATGTCTCTGGCAAGACAACCTTGAGGTCCAAGCATAATTGGTTCATCAGATGAAGACCTTTGGGGTAGAGGCACTGAAAGGTTACTGCTTTCATAAATGTTCCTACTATCCATCCGCATATCCTGCCCACCAAACCCACGAATTTGGGGAGACATACCTCTGTAACCCATTCCTGTGCCAATTGGGGAAGATAACATCGATCCCCGTGGACCAAATTCTAGTGGTTGACCCCTTCTTGTTCCAGTATTCATGCTGGCATTACGGCTTAACCGATTAACTTGACCCTGCCTTTCCTGAGCAGCATCACGATGCACTTCTTCAATCTTCTTCGGCCCTTCAATCTTCCTTCTCTGTTGCCATTTGTTTTTCCTTAAATCAATAGCGTCCCTCAACATGAACCGTACTCTTGAAGAAAGCTTCATGTCATTGGAGAGCTGTCCCATGATGTCAAAATAAGCATCCATATGCTCCTTGGCTTTGGGATGATCAATCATCTCTCCGATAGTGCTCATCAACTTGCACAAAGCTTCAATGTTCTCTTCATCGGGTTTTTGATATTGACCCAACAACTTCTTTATACATTCATGCATAATTCTTTCTGTCAACATCCTCTTCTTGTACAATTCCCCTATCAATCTAATGTTACCCAGCATACGCCTCCGCACTTTCACTCTCATCTCTTCTCTCACTGCTTCAGACTGTTCAGAGCCACCTTCATCATCAGCATTATTGGCCTCTTGTTCCTCTCTTTCTCCCCTCTCAAATTCCTCCTGACATTTGTTAAGGAGCAACCGCCTGAATGTGATCTTCTCATCATCTACACTAAGGTCTGGCAACCCAGATGCGAGATGTTGGCAAAAGTTTGCATACATTTCACAGAAAGTTGGCTCCGTTAAAGCTTTGTCAAAGATCTGAGAGATAACTCCAGTTAATGTTGTAACATTGTCTATGTTTACTTCTTTAACTTGCTCAAATAGTCTGTCAAAGTTCTGTGGAGTCAGCTTATTTAATATGCCCTTCAACTTCCTTTGTTTTGCCTGTTCTTCATCAGTTACTTTACCAATTTCATACTTTCTCTCAGCTTTGTGTATCACGGGTACCGGAGTATGGGGAGAAGGCATCAAGCCTTTATTGAAGTTAGTACCTCTTAGCCAACGGTCGTTATCAGAGTTATTTCTCTGTACACCCTGGAAGCCCGAGGAATGCATTGGCCCAGATAAAATCCCCCCAACAATCGGAACGGGACCTTGTGGTCTTGGGTTCCGCAGAACGCCATAAGTAGGCCCAGGTCCCCGACCACCTTGAAATCCTGAAAAGTCGTTTCCATAAACAAGGTCTGCTCTTGGATCTGGAGATAAAGGACCCGGTTGTTTGTTCCACCTATCAGCATTCATCGTCACATTGCCTCGCCGGTCACGAGTACCTACACCCGCTCTGTCAACAACTCTTCCAGCACTAGGATATTCACGATCATTACGAGGAGTACTAACACGCATTAAGGCATCAGCTACATCAGACATAATTTCAAAACCCTCAGGAAGGTTTGCACATTGCTCAGAAAATGTAAGAAGGAAATCTCTGGTATACTTATATGCGGTAACAACCCCTTCATCATGAACACCTTCACCAGAAGATTCCAAGTTTGGTGTGGAGATGTCAGCAGCATCTTCCCAGTCATCTAACTCAGGTTTACTCTGCTCATACTTGGTCTTCAGTGTGCTCTCGTCTGTGTTAGCATCAGTGTGCACCTCCTTCATATTGCTCTCATCAGCATGTTCTGAAGCATCAATGCTTTCTTTCTTATCCTCTGGCCCCTTGTAAGCATTGTAAAGATCAGCAGTTGTCCCAAGAGCATCTGCCTTCTGAAGCAATTCCTTCAACTTTTTCTTCCCTCTATTTTTTGTCTTTATTGACTCCAAGGACGATTTACTTGATCCTGATATAGTGCTAGACGATGAACTTGGCCTAGAAACGTCTACGATTTCTGTTTCATGCCCTGCATTTGCTTCCAAAATGTTTGCAGAAACAGGCATTACCTCATGGTCTGTCACACTAGATTTTGATAAATCAAAGTCCTTTGGACTTGGGCCATCCAATAAGCCTGATGAAGTTTCTGAGACTGAGATATCATGAACATCAGAGAGTGTGCTCTGCATTATTTCACCTTCGGTATTAGATGTGTCAGAATCTGCATTTGTATGAGTAGCGTCTATTGCATCCCCGACAAATTCAGTTTTCCCTGTAAGTATAACCGAGTGATCTTGGCCAGCTCCTGCAAGATATTCTGAGCCCTTGGAATCATCTAACGACAGCACTTCTGGATGTTCTACCTCTCCACCTTTGCTAATAGATGATTTACTTGCAATGCCTTCACACAAAGGAGGACCATATTGTTTAGAAGCTTCATTCATAACATTCTGGGATTCACAGCTTTCAGATGGATAGGACAAGTTCGCAGAGACTTGAACAGCAAGTTCAATCGGTGTTGTATCAGTCACAATAGGTGATAACCTGATGGGATCCGATACACCATCCTTGGGTTCTGATAAAGAAGAAATTACTTTAGCCTCGGAACTTTCTGCTGCAGTAATATTGGAAGAATCGTCGACGTGCTTCAGCACTTGGGTGTTCGACTCTCCATCAACCTACAGACGGTACAAAATGAAATTAAAAAAAAAAAAAAATTAACAAATAACCCTCCACGAACAAAAACTCACTGAAAACTTCAATTCACCGAAAATGAAGGAACCTGCAGAGATGGCTGGAGATTTACATTTTCGTTCAGCTGTTTCTGGATGTCCCCAGTGGATATAGGCATAACATCTTTGAACTTACTGACAGAATCCAAACAACTAGGAATAGCTGCAAGGTCTCTTGGATTTGTATTAAGAGCCGCAGGCAATGCCGCTGGGATAAGGGCCTCAGCTGTAACAGAAGTTGGTGCAGGAGCAAATTGATTTGAACTCCCAACATCAGATTTTGACGGCATAGTTACCTTTAAACCTTTTGTGGAACTTGCGGCCTTTTCTCCGGCAGCTCTAATAGTAACCGGTTTTGAACTTGGTTGCACTGGAGGAATCAAATTCTGAATACTCCTGCTATGGTCAGCCATTGAAAGGTCAACACCAAGCTTTGAGACCCCACTCTTACCTGGAAAGGTATTAGAAGGTTGGAACACAAATGACTGTGCTTGGCTAACGGGATAGGTAAACCTAGACCCCTGAGTGGTAGCACTTGACTGTGTACCCACCAAGGGAAGTGAACTTGGTGCTGGAAAAATTGGGGGACCAGAAGAATAACTGTTAGAATAATAATTCATAGGATGGTTAGCTGTATAGTGAGGAAGAGATTGGTTTTGTGTGGCAGCAGTATGATGTGACATTAATGGAGATGGACCATCATTCCCAAAGTTCAACTCTTCATGCGTATCAGGATGAGTTATCTTCACTATCGTACGGGTGCTGCCAAAATTTCCAGTAGGCTGTTGGTTAAACGAAGTAGGCATGTTAATTCCAACGTTCCCAGGTTGATGAGAAAGCTGAGTTGGCGGCTGAGTTGTGTATCCCAAGTTCTGGCCCGGATGCACAAGAGAATGAACATAGACTTGATGTGCGACTTGAGAGGGATTTCCCATTGGTAAAGGCATCTGCATTGGCATTGGCATTGGCATTTGAAGTGAACTAGATGGCAAGCCATGAGACTGAATTCGTTGATTGGGCCCACCATAGTGCATTGAAGGTGGTTGTTGATGATATGGTGAAGGCATAGAGATCCCTGCCATCGGAAGAGCAGGAGGTTTTTGTGCCGGCGTTGGTGGAGATGCAGAAGTCACAGGAACATCTCTTTTGACATGTGGCTTTGTATTAGTTTCGTGACTGACAGGTTTCTCAACTAAAGCAGCATCTTTTGTTGCAAAATCCGGCTTATGACCACGAGGTAAAGGAACAGCTGGTATAGCTCTTGAAGCATCACGTTTAGCCTGAATAAAGAAAACAGCAGTAAGCACTAAGCAGGACAATTACAATATAAAAACAAGAAAGACACAATAGCACAAGAACAGCGTGTGTTCAATGCTTCTATATAACCAAGTCCCCAAAAGAGAACTTGAAATTTTTCAGAACAGAAAAAAATGGTTCCTTCTGTAACATTTCAAGTATCAAAACATATCCACTGCTTCAAAGCTTTAACCTTTTTTTTAATATAGGCATCTTAATATGTTCAGCAGCTCAAAGCGAGTAATAAACAAAAAAGCAATATCACTCCATACATTCAAACAGAAGAGCTGTCTAGTGCACAACTAGATAAAGTACATAACAAAATGTAATATATTAATATTAATATCCAGTGGTTACAAGGTCAACAAAATGGATTACAAGGGTAAAGCAAACCTGATCACGCTGTTGTTCATCTAACTTTGGTGGAGCAGAGCTTGTTCGAGCCGGCACCTTTACAAAAATTTAAAACACAGCATAGGGTTAGTGAGTAAACACTGTTGCATAACTTAACATCTTACACTAGCATGATGGTTTTTAAGCAGTTTTGATGTCAAGAACAACAAACCTGCACTCCATTTATAACCCCTGCATTAATGGAACCAAACTGGAGCGAAAATCCCTTGACTCCATCCCCTAAGTCAAAAAGGAGATAGGAAAGAATAAAATCATTATTTTTCGAATCAAATACGAGCACAAAACAATACATTAGGAAGAAAAAAAAACCACATGATAAAAGATGGCAGAATGTGAACCAACAAAAAGGTTATACCCTTAGATGGGGTGG
>JAOWBH010000010.1:618468-628991 GCA_028566215.1 Silene coronaria
GGATGGCAGTGTGGAGACCGTATTAGTGGATGACGGTTGATTAGAAGGAGCTTTTGGTAAGGGTCGTTCAGTCTTAAGGGGCGGCACATCGGCTAGCTTAGCAACGGGAGCTGGACCTGGTGTATTGGACACTCCTGAAATGTCAAAACGCGTGGCTTCATTTTAACGATTTTAAGAATGATAATCAGCAAAGAAAAGTGGCAGAGTAAAACTAAAACAACAAACTTTCCATACCCCTACATCAGTGGGCTACAGCTACATGCAACATAGAAGCTGCAATTGTCCTAATAAAAGACGACATTAAAGTTGCCCAAAATTCTGAAAGTGAACCAACCTGGTAATGCAGACGGCAAAGGGGCACCGTTTTCCACTGAATGAGCAGGTTGGCCGCCTTGCGGAGCATTGCTAACCTTAGCATAACTGAAAATCAAAAAAGAAAAATCAGTAGCACATAAACAGCTGTCCAAAGATGGAGTCCTAGAGTGGAAATTGAGGTAAGGTGATATTAATAAAAAGTGGGGGGCAGTAATAATGAGGGTCCTTCCTTAAGCATAAAGTAGTAAAATTGAATGGATAGAAAAGGTATACCTGCGGTTAGAAGAAGGAGGAGGGGGAGCGGGAGAGGAGGCGGCAGGGGCACGGGAGCCACGGCCGCCGTTAAAAGGGCGATGGTTGGATCTATTGGAGTGACCAGATCGAGCACCACTATAAGCTGGTTTTCGAAACTGGTTATCGTTCTTGTCGGACCTTGATTGATTGAGGGACATCTACACCCTCAAACCCCGACTGCCTACTTTTATTATTATTATCAACCCTTATTCTTCGTCTTCCTTTGTTTTTACCTAATTCATTAATCAAATTAATTAACACGGATCATCAACATATCAAAATTGCCTCCCAACAATCAAACATACAAATAATGAATAAAAGCAAACAGTAAATAAGTGAATTAGGGTTAGTGAAAGCAAATTAGAATGGCAAGTAATTATAAAAATAGGGTTTAAGAAAAAGAGGGAATATAAATATAAATTAGTAATAAGGAGAGAGTAGTATTACTGTATTAGTATTAGTATTAGTATTATAGAATAGAATAGAGAGCAGAAAAAACAGGAGAAAGGAGAAGAGACGATGAAGACGAAGAAGCAGAATGAACAAGAGAAGAAAGAATACCTGTTGTTGAGAAATTTGAGAATGAATCAATTGTGAACAAACGCTGCTTTCTTTTTCTTTTTACATACCTTCTTTTTTTTCCTTTTTTTTTTTTTTTTATTTCAATCAGTTTACACGTAGGAGTACGACTACTAAAGCTAAACGGCTTCCCCCAAACTCAACTTATTTCAGTACAAGTATTCACTAATATAATAAAATAATATTATTATATTTTACTTCCCCTTCCACTTTAATTACCTTTTTAAACAAAACTTAATTCAAGTGGTATAAGTTCTTTAATTCAACCACGAAATTGGGAGTTCGATTGTCACCCACGACATAAGTGCGTTTATTTGAACTAAAGATAAATACCCTTTTTACTACTTCAATAATAATAATTTTATCTAATAAAAGAAAATACAACTCAACTTCTCAAATGTTTTGCACCTTGGTGAAATATAGGGAAGGGGGATTCAAACCGAACTCGTGACTAGGACGAGAGCGGATTTTTGAACACTGATAACACCATCCTTTCGAGGATCGTGAGTTAAAAAAAGTTCCAGTAAAATGTGCCTTGTCCTATCACCCTCGATGAGTCCTGCTTTAAGTTAGCAATGCACGTTATTATATTATCTTCATGTAAAATACGGAGTAGTTAGTGACTTGTTTCTTCAAGGTAAACCACAAGATCCCTCAGTATGATCAATAATACTTCCTAGTACAAATGTACAATGTATCTCAACCATACACAAACAGCTTGTTCCAAAACAAAAGGCTAAATGCAACACGGAAGACATTGAGACATCGCAAATTACACCATGTTTTCCTTTGGTAAGATATTTCAGTTTTCAAATATTTCTGGCTACTAACAACTAACTACGGATTACTAACTAACAATCCTCAATGCCTACAGCTAGGGAGTTCATAACAACTTTACGCAAATAATGGACGATGTAGCATCCACATCTTTAAACTGGCTTGTCAAAGCAGAGCTAGCCACACTGAACCTTTTGTTGCAGTACAAGTCTAGCAGCTTCAATCACAACCTGGCCGCTGATATAGTGCTGTCGGCACACTGGCATGTATACTTCAGCTCCACCTATCACCTCTGTATCTGTTTCTTCTGTTTTCCTCAACGTAAAGTTTGCAAGTTTCCCACATACATCGCATCGAGCCGTGAGTTTCGTTACTGAGTCTGCCAGAGGTATAATATCAAGCACAGACCCAAAGCGCCTCCTTTAAGACACACGATATCAGTAAATTGTTTCATATTAGCTGTAATGAAAGTGTCAACTGTCAAATCAGTGTGAAAATAAAAGGTTTGTAAAAATACCGTAAGTAGTCACCATCAAGACCGGCAACTATGATAGTTTTGCCATCATGGTCAGCAGCTGTCTCGCAAAAATCATATAAATCTTCGAAAAACTGGGCCTCGTCAATACCAATCACATCCAGCTGCAAATTTCACCCATTATGAGATGAGACTTTAAATCCCAAAGTTATCATTCATAATAACCGAACTTCACTTGTCATATAAAACAAAATCAACTGAGACTTGAAACTCAAGAAAAAACCGCAATCCATGGAATGTAAGCATCCCTAGTTCAGTGTTTCAAGTATATGTGGTGACCTCTAAAATCACGTGCTTCCATGGTGTAGTGTAACATAATCTACAATGTACATGTCAATTCTGTAAAATGATACCTCATCATATGCATTAGGGCCAATCTTCTTTTTGAATGATGAGAGACTATGTAATGCCCAGCATGGATATTTATTACCATCATGAGTGACAACCGAGTTGAGTTCGTATCTTGTATCTTTATCTGATTTGATCAGAGCAACATTCCTGGTTTATAGAACAAAAGAAAAGAACTGTTCAATGCAAGTCTGTGGCTCGTAAGTCGTACCAGTAACCAGACTGTTAAGCCTAATCCAAAGCAAATAGCAGTATGAAAAAGCCGGAAAAAAAAATCAAAAGAACTTGACCACAAGGCAAAAAAAAACACTTAAGAGGCTCCTAGCTGAAACCCATACTGCAAATCTGCATACGAGATGACGTGCTTAGATCCCACCAGTTATGTGGTTCCTATCTAATCAAGACAGAATAGTCAAAGAGTTCATGTAGGCTTAGTTCATTAATTGTATCCTTTTGTGGATTCATCTTTGTCTAATTTTCCTTCTGGAAGAAACAGCAGACAGTACACAGTGAAGAGAGCAAAATTCAAACAGTTGTAACTGGAAGCTTCAAGCATTAGTCCAGGACTCCAGGCTTAACGTGCTGATTAAATTTAAACCTAAATAAAACCCGAATGGAGGGAGTATATTGCAACCTCTTAAACCATCTTCTCCTACATTAAACATATCACATTCCCCAGAAAACTAAGCCAAAAATATACTTAACACTTAACAGAAATATAAGAGTTAACTATCATCTTACTATGGATAAAAATCAAATCACAAATTCTATTAATAAATCTAACGAAGTGCACTTGCAGATGATGACACCGCAGCAAATATTTAGTAACCATGGTAGATATATCACGCTATATAAAGGGGAATGATTAAAAACTCCAGCAAAAACATGTCACATAAGCAGCGGCACGATTCCTAAAAACTTGGATTGTCTTTATAATGACTGAGGCTCCTTTTGTACTTGAAAAATATCCACTATGGTTTCGGGACAATACAGAAGTCACCGCTCAGCTGCTTCAGGTAATTCTTTACAATGTCCCAAGACCCGTTAAATGTCCTGATATTGAATAAGGTAGTACACATGTAATGCTGGAGTACAATGACACAAAATTGCTGACAAAGTTTTACCTGTTCACCTATAAATTGCAATTCAACCTGTTAACAGCATCAACAAGCATGCAAAACAAAATGTTCTGCACACTGTACCCAATGGCTAAGACTACTCTGTGATTAACTCGGGAGTATATCCCCTATCCTTGATCACACGCGTCAACTCATTTAGCATTTGATATGTATTTTCAGCTTCACCATGTGTGTTATCTCCCTTGAAGAAGACATGGACCTCATTTTGAATCTCAATCTTACTATAACCGGGGTCCTTTTTCACCCCAAAGTCTTTCATCAAACCCCATACTTCAGCTACGTTTTCCCATAGTCCATAAGAAGCATAACTATTGGACAAAACAACATACTTTCCAGCATTTTCTGACTCCAGATCAAAGAATTTCTTAGCTGATAGCTTCAATAACTCTACATTACCATGAGTTCTACAAGCCCCGAGCAAGGAACCCCAGACAACAGGATTTTTCTTACACGGTGAACTATTAATAAAATTGTAGGCATCCCCTAACCTTCCTGCACGTCCCAAAAGATCAACCATAGCTGCATAATGTTTTTCATGCGGTTGGATGCCATAATCTTTCCTCATCGATGAGAAATACTTCCAACCTTCATCTACAAGACCTCCGTGGCTACAAGCAGAAAGTACTGCAAGAAAAGTGACATAATTGGGTCTCAAACCTTCTTTGACCATTTCATGAAAGAGTTCAAAGACCTTAGCCATCTTTCCATTGTGTCCGTAACCGGATATAAGGCTGGTCCAGGTGATTACGTTCTTCACTTGAGATTTATCAAAAACCTTGTGCCCATCAAACGGACAGCTACATTTAAAGTACATATCCATTAGAGCACTACTAACCACTACATTTTGCCCTATTCTACACTTAAACATGACCGCATGGACTCGTTTCCCTTGTTCCAGCAAAGCTAATGAAGCACATGCTCTAAAGACAGATGCAAAGGTGAACTGATCTGGAGTCAGACCAGAGTGTCTCATCGAGTAATAGAGTGTCAGTCCCACATCTTCCATGCCTTTCTGCACATAGCCTGCAATGATGGCATTCCATGAAATTAAAGTCTTCTCCACCAAGCTATCAAAGAGGATGTGTGCAGTTCTTAACTCCCCTGTCTTTGCGTATAAAATCAACAGTTTGATGTTTAGGTATTCATTGGCAGGAAATCCAACGATGACAGTATGAGCATGAATGGTTTTGCCCCAGTGATACGCTCCTCTATGAATGCATTCTTGCAGGAGGAGTGCATAAGTAGTCCAGTCCACCGCAACTCCAGTATGCCACAGTAACTGAATTGCCTCTCTCAACCTTCCCGAATAACAAAGATGTTTCAACGTTTTGTCCAAGAGTGGGGGGCATTTACGGACTTGCGCAGCCTGAAAACTGGGAGATACTAACGGTGACCACAAAATCCGCTAGAGCAAAATGACAAATTCTCAGCGCCCCCTCTAGTGAGCTAAGATGGTCTCAAAACGAGAACTCCTAAGCACGCTCTCAAGTAATCAAATGACAGCTTTTTATGAACCCTTTTAACACTAGAATTGTACAAATATATATACTTGAGACTCGAGTGATATCAAGTAGTAGAAGATAAATAAGAAATTGAGGATGTTGGAGCTATTATTGGTATTGGTATATAAGTAAAGCATAGTGTAATGAGATACGAGTAGGCATAAAGATTGATAGGAGAGGTAACAAGCATTAATGGGGACATTACATACCCCTTCCCTTGGTCTCAACTCAATCAAGTGTTTACCTTTTATATTCTTTATTATAATGAAACGGAGGCAAACAAAAGCTCAAAGTTAATAAGTATGGTAGAAGCAAAGGAGTGTAAAATGTCATGAGAATACAAAGAAAGAGAGGAAATAGAACCTGCCAAGGTGGCGCTCGGATTGGATGCGGCGGAGGAGAGTGGTGGTCTTGCCGGCGAACATGGGACCCGTAATGACGTGAACTTGACCACAAGGCGGCGATGGCTGCTGATGCTGATGTTGATGTTGCTGTTGCTGAGTGGGAGAAGAAGAGGAGGAGCGAAGCGGAGTGAACATTCTGGGACGAAGGCGGGAGAGAGAAGAAGAAGAAGAAGATAAAAAGGGAGGAATAGGAATAAATTTGGGAGAATTGAGGAGAGAGAAAGAACAAGTTAGGGATTTGGTCAACATTATTATGACTACAATATCAATATCAACTTCTACTTCTTCTTCTACTACTACCAGGAAGGAATTATGAATTTGAATTTGAATTTGAATTGATTTCTGCAGATTCAATTCAATTCAATTCAATTCAATGATGTGCAGGGTTTATGTTTGCTTCTCTCTCCCAGGGTTTTACAACTACTCTTCTACCTTCCTCTTCAAGTTTTTTTTTTATTATTATTATCATTTTCATTTTTCACATCATTAAGTCAGGGTCGGGGTTGATACGGGTTCATCAGAATTATCACAACTCAGTTAAGTGCATATGGTTATCAAAGATGTCTTAGTCTAGTGGTTAAGGCGGAGGCATTATGAACAATAGGTCACAAGTTTGAATCTCCCCCTCCCGGAGTATCCCTTACCGACAACTGAGGCAATCTCCTTCGGGTATGAGATTTATGTAAGCAACATTTAAATGGGATTTTAACTACATGACTACGTAAATGATTATCGATCAATTGTTGTAGAATATAATAATTTCACCCAATGAGTTGGGATAAAAACATATAGGGAATTGAGTACGATATTTGGAAGACTTTGTGCATTACAAACGTCAACATTTACATTTGCTTGAAAGATGCACGCCAACTTGTAAGTCAACTACTGCATATTACATTGTAAGCCTAATGTTTTGCCGTATTGGTTTTCTGCATATTCTATCGTAACTCGTAAGTCGTAACCTCAATTTTTCTTGATTGATTACATCATGTGTGAACATTAGTAGTACACATGATTTCCTGGATCTTGATCCATTCCCATGGGACTCTCTTTTTCGGGATGGGTAACCTTCTTCGCGTTTTCTTATAAATTTTCACGCATTATTTGATCCTAAAAACATTATATTTAGTACATATTGTGTTAGTAATGAGTATTTTTTATCGACTATTGAGACAACTTATTCAAAATACTAAAGATCACTTAGTAATAATTAAGTCACTCCCAAAGTCAGTTTTCCGATTAGTAATAATCGGCAATCGAATTATTGCCCTTTTTTATGTTCTCTTTCTGTTTCGATTATTTGTTTAATTTATATATATATTCAATGTGAAGAACATATATTTAAATCAAAGGTTAAGAAGTGATTGATGAGACAAAAAAAGTTACATTTAAATTTTGGGAAATGCTAATGGTTGTATTTAAGAGACTAAATGAGGAAAGAAATTTTTAATATAAGCATTTAATGAATTGATTTATGTGTAATTTAGTCTTAAAAGCCTAAATTAATACTAAATAGGGAAGATATTAAATGCTTAAATATAACCCATTGGGTTGTATTTAACATTTCCCTTAAATTTTTATCAACTTTATTTTGTAAACTTTCTTCTCTCACATTTTTTTTTGGCAAAAGTAACTTTTTTACACTCTGTATATAACATTGATTAAAATACATTGTATAAAGAAAATAAAAACAAAGGTAATAGTTGACTCAAAGGTAAGAAATACGTCTTATAAAGAAAATAAAAACCTCTTACATATAGATTGAACCCAACCAAACTATTCATAAGTGAGTGATAACCAAAATTCGAGCTATTAGCCATGAGTCAAGACATTAGTTCGTATAGTTGGCATACAAGAAATACTCAAAACTTGATCAAATTATCTGCCTAATAGCTAATTCGATCCTCCTTATGAAAATGAACCTCCGATCCTAAATGAAATTATTAGTTGATCAAAATTGGATCTATCTCGAGCAAATTAGATCAATAAGTTGGGGAAGTAGAGTCAATCCAAGAAATGATAAAATAAGAAGAAAGTTTAACAAGAAAAGATGTCTAATAATTAGGTAATTAGTTAAGGAGAAGGTGATTAGGAAGGAAGGACAATAAGAAAAGAGGCATGTGCAAGAATACGCCACCACACACACCATCCAGACATACTACATAATAGGCAGCATATACTTATACTTATGTTGATTGGATTAGCTGTTCCATTATCTTCCATTACGAAGTGGAGCTTCAAAGTTATCCCTTCTGTGCTCTTCACACATCTCCCCTCCTCCCTTTTTTAATTATTTTTAATAAAGTTATTGGACTAAAAGTTCATTTACTTACCCAATTATTAGCCACTTAGTTCTGAGAACATTTCTTAGTCACCAATTAAGATTAACAAAACCACCTCTAACAATCTAGGGACGGTGAAATTATCTTAATTTCATTTTTTTTATTATTGTTGTTCAAAATATCTCATTTGTTAAATTGGGAAAAGGCATTTTGTGTGTAGTGAGTCACGAGCTAGATGAATATGATCGTAATGTGGTTATAACTCAGATCATGGGTATCATTCTCATAACTTTATCTCTTAAGCTAATTAATATAAGACCGAGATGATCCTCAAATTAAACATAAAGAGTTTTGAATGAGCATATAAGAAATACCAAACTACTCAATCTTAATAATTCATAATGCATGAGAATAATTCAAAGTTATGTACAACTAACAAATTAAACAAAATTAGATTCTTTGTTTCTTTGGAGTAAAAAAACAAATCTTAAATTGATTATAGGACTTTCCTCATACTTTGTATAACCTATGTCAAAAACACTATTGGTTTGTTTTGTTTGTTCACTCCTTGAAACCAAATGAGGCAATAATAATGATAGAATTCACTTCTCTAGAGTTTGAGAGGATGCACAAGGTCAATCAAACACATATAGCTAAAACTTTGCATGCCAAATTTAGCTATTACATATAAAGTCTTCATCTCAACCACTAAGATTGATCTTTGTTCACGTTTGAAGATTCTTAAAATAAAAATCACATTCGTAGATATTATGCTAATATCTCGTATATATTAATTTACTTTTACAGTCTGAAAGATTAATTTACTAAAATCATCCAAACCAACATAAAATATAAATAAATATATAAACAAACTGTAAATATACATAGGCCAAACTGGTTATTGATTAAGATGAAACATAATTGAAATGGTGCATATATGATTGAGAGTGGTGTGACAAATGAAGTATGCCTTGCTCCCACATGAAGCTAAGGAAGCAAGTCATGTTATCCAAAGTTGTCGACATTTAATTAATTAATTAATTAAAAACACAAGTGTAATACTACTTATTATTAGTTAATACGCCAGATGATCGTCTGGTTGGCATTTCTGGTACTAATCCCAACCTTAATGCAACATTACAACATGCTCCTTCCTTTTCTCTTTTTTCCTCTCCTTTTCAACTCACTCTCATTATATCATTTTACATATCACTATCATTATTCATAATTTATATATACATGATTAAGAAAAAGAAAATTTGACTTACTATTGTCACTCCGCCCTTGTAGATATTCATATTTATACAAAACTTATAGCAAAAACGCAACCCAACCAAGCTCGATTTCCTTATCATATGTGGCCTTAAATTGATAATTTGAATTAATCTCTCAAGTTCATCGCGCAGTCTTCTTTTGTTTGATAATAATCAAGTCAACCTTATGACTATACAATAGTTTAAACAGTTATCCAGGATTTTAAGTAACGATGTAGATATGCATAATTTCTTAACCAGGAAATAGATATGCATGATTAATTAAGCAAATTTAAAATAATAGTGAGGATTTTCGTAATGCTAGTTTTTTAGTTATACTGACCCTTGTTAAAGAGTTTTTGTCTAATAAGAACAAGAGTTAGCTTAAATGTAACTCTGCCCCAACTATGAAGCCGGAGATTCGATTCTTACCCCGCGACAAAGTACGCACTCATTCGAAAAGAAAACAAAAAATCTATTGTCCACTCACATGAGATAAACCTTTCAATGCACTAACTACTTACTAGAGATAGAGATATTAAGCATGAATATAGATTTGTGAGTCGTTTTTCGCTTAAGTATGATGATATGGTAGACTTGGTAAGTACGTTGTGTGAATGCTTTGTTATTATAAAACTAACCTTGATTTAATGTCTAGCTTGAACAAAGTCAAAATGTAGGTCATTTAGCTCATTTTAAGTTTATCTCAACTTTCACGTGATTTTAAACACACTCAAGAATTAATATCTCCACAAAAGCAAATAATACAATACATAATCTATGACTTAAAAACAAAACTAAGAATTCCAATTCGATAACAATTTTTGAGGATTTCTTTGTCAACTCTACTATGTATGGGACTATCGCGTTACATTTTTTAGGTCATCTCAATTCTCAGGCTAGTTTGAGTTGGAATAAATAAATTTCTTAACAATATTGATCTACACGTAAAAAGAGTAATTTTTAATCATTCAAGCGGTAATTAAGAGCGGATCAACTTTTACGAGCTCTAATATTGAACACCAATTCTCATTTGTGACGGAAGGTATCCGTCACAAGTGAGTGACGGATACCGTTTTCTCTCACAAATGACCC
>JAOWBH010000010.1:654660-669678 GCA_028566215.1 Silene coronaria
GAGAACATATATTTTTAAAAATAAACCCTTACCATTACTTAGTAAAATGCTCTTTTAGATTTTTTACTTCCTAATATAATGTTGACATTTTTCGTCAATTATATGCAAACTCTCTCAATTGATAGAGTTGGCATTATATTTCCATAAAATTGCAAAAATGTAGAGACCAAATGGAATGCGAAAGCGTGGAGAAATGGCAAAAGCAAAGTAAATAACAACAAAATGTTTAACAAGGCAGCGATTCCGTGGGCATCCAAGCAATAATATGCCTTGTAATAGGTTTATGTCAATCAATTGTGACGGGTATATCCGTCACAAGCTTGTGACAGGTTAAATATGATCTACTTGAGTAGATAAGACAAATATAAAGTGTCTACAAATTATAAATGTTTTTTTTTTATCTACTCGTGTGAGTTTATTTAGCCCATCACAAACCTGTGACGAATACTGTCTGTCACAAATAAGAATTTGGTTATGTCAATAGATTCACATGTATGATAATGTATAGGTCTTTTAGGTTCCTATTTCTCCCGCCCCCTCGATTTGATCTTTCATGCATCCCCTCTTTTTTCTCTTTTTAGGCAGTTTATGTATTTATATTTCTCTCTCATTCTTGTCCTATTTACTACTCTTGATGAGCTCCATGTTTGAGCTCTTAGGGTGTAACCGAGTTGAGCCGATATTAATCTTAATAAGTTTAAATTTTTGAGCTTCATAGGTTTAGATGTGACTATATATATGTGAGGCGTGAATGATTAAAAGATTGCCTTTTTTTATTCAGTTAGGTCTAACTTTTATATAATGGACTTTAAAAACATGAGATCAATCTAGATAATCGAAATTATGAAAATGAGAACTGTTTCAATATGCAAACTTGTTGTCTATTTCGGTTATGTAACCAAACCTGAAAATTTGAACTTTTTCAATTTGTTTAGTTTGATTTTCCAATTCGATTAACCATAAACGCTTTTAATTAGGAATTCTCGGAAGTGCAGTGTTCATGCACAAAACTTAATGAAGCCTAGCTAGTTAGGCAATGATTTCACAATAGCTCCATAAATTAAACCTCACCCATAATTTTACTAGGTCATTAATGATAAAAGTAATAATAATGGAAAAGGTAGTTAATTAGCGCAAATTCTCATTTGTGACGAGTTTGAATACGTCATAAGCTTGTGACCGTCACAAGTAAGACGGGATGGTTAATTAGTAGTGTATTTGAGCTTATACGTTGGTCTAATAAGTTATACTACTAGGGTAGACTGTTAAGAAAAGTTTAGAGTAGACTGAAGTTACCTAAACTTTGGGTAAACCTAAAAGTTAACTCCGTATATATCTATCACACTTTACTACGAATAATTACTCTTACAGAGTTACAGCAGGATGGATGGCAGTGAAATTCTAAGTGTCACTGCCAAATGCAAGAAAAGAGGGGGATACCCATTTACACATTTCATTGGGAACCCAATACCTCTCTTTTTCCTTTCCTCTCTGCCTTCATGTGGCGTGCACTTTGTACACATTTTCAACTTTCAAACTCTTTCATTCCGAGTAAGGATCATCTCCATTTCTTTTGAATGCCGGGATTAAAATTGGACTAGATTAGATGGTTGTAGATTTATGTGGAGAAAATGGAGAGAAAAGTAATGAAAATGATCCATTTTGTTTCATTTCTCCCTCTCTATTTCTATTTCATCCAGTATCACATTTAGATTATTAACGTGTTTTCTTATAATACTACATTAAAACATGATTCATTTTAAAAATTAGATTTCATTTTAGTTTAGCAAATGTATGAATCATGTTTCATCTTCCTTTGTCTTTACTTCCTCATATTTCTTTCTTGAGTAAGACTCTTAAGAGACGGTCTCTTAATAAATTAATAAGAGACCGTTTTTTCTAAGTTTGGTGTTCTTTCAATAGAACAATGTTTAATCCATGGAAAACAATTAAACTGAAACAAATTTAGACCATTGAGAATGAATGGAGAATCTAATTACCATAATGTTCATACTTCATAAAAAATGATGATAAAAAAAATAATAATGTTCAAAATTGATAATCTAAAATTAGTTTAGTATAAAAAAAACTATATCAATGTTCAAAATATGTGCAGAAATTTTGTATTTAATTATAGAATATTTGTATTCTGTGTTAATTATTGTAACTCGATATGTATAAGTGTATAACCACAAATTTCATGATTGACCAAGTTATTTTTCATGGTGTAAGGGAGCCACAAGTCCACAATATCGATTTAAAGTTAGATGGTATTTGAACCTAGGTCATGAGTAGACCTGTCAAGGTGGTCGTGTATTGTCAGTTCATGTTTGTGTCATATATAAGTAGGTCATCTATCACTCGGCTCATTTACTTAAGGAGGTCATACACCTGAATGTCTGAACCCTTACCCAACTCATTTAATTAAATTTCTTATAACCCGACCCATTTGCCTGTTTAACCCATTTATATATCCTTAATTCCTTAAACAACTCAATTTTATCCAACTCGATCAACTCAATTAACCCGTATGACCTTTATTTCACCAAAAACGGCATAGTTAAATCAAATGACATCTTCAAACCCTTTCACATTTAGGATGACTTAATTGAATATTCACAAATTCTCATTTGTGACGGGTACTTTTCATTACAAGCTTTGACATCTTTCAAACTGCAAGTGGCACAACAAGTTGGAGAGGGGTCGTGAGAGGGCACAAGTTTGTAACCGTCACAAGCAAAACTTGTTGTTGAATATTTCTTTAACTTAGTCTAGCAACGTAATTGATATAAGGTCATATAAGGTTAAATAAAACTTGTTTAGATTAAACAAGTTCTTCGTGTCTTACGACCTCAATCTTAACCTAAATAACCAATCTATTTAACTTTTGTGTTGATCCAATTACTTAAATGAATCAAAACGTACGTCGTGTCGTGTTATTAGGTCGAATCACTATTCATAAGCACCACCTCTGATCTCATTATTGGTTAAGTTATGTTCAGATTGAAACTTTAAACAATTTAAAATTGAATTAAATTGAATCGAGCTGTACTGAACTAAATTAAATTAATAAAAACGAAGACTAATTTTAAAAAAAAAACATGATCTAAAATTTCATAATGAAGAAAAGGTTTTCTTACTTTAAATTTTTTTTTTTTAGTTTAACTTTTTTTTTTTTAGTTTAACATAGAAAGGCATTATTACACCACAATGGGCAGAAATTGTTCGAAAAGATATATTACATTAAAATAGAGATAATAAAAAAGGAGAGGATGACGACAAGTATTTATCATCACTTAATAAACCATTGGTTTTTTCTTAGGATTTTCCCTGTTAAAAGCCTGTTTTTTGTGTAAGCTTGAATTCCGGGTGACCCTTTTTCTCCTTTCTTTCCTCTTTTCTTCATACTCCTATCATTTTCTCTTTTCTTTTTTTATTTTTCAAAAAAAAAAAAACAATAATGAGTGAGGCATAAAAAGACACAACACAAGCAAGCAAGACAATTTATAGTTTCATTTTTTCAAATATTATTATTATTTATTTACTTATTACTGAAAGGTGACATCTTTTCTTGTGTTCTAGTGAGATATAATTATATCATTATGGAAAATAATAATACTAATAATATTAATATTAATATTAATAGTTCAGATGTGATGTTAGAAAATAATAATAATAATAATAATGGATTATTTCCTATGATGATGATGGTTCCATCCTCACTATCTCATCATCATCATCAACATTATCAAAACCATAATTCACATCATCATCATCATCACCATCACAACAACAATAAGAAGCTTTGTTGTTCTTCAGCTTCTTGTTCTTCTACTGCCGTCGCTGCGGCTGCAGCGGCGGCAGCTGGATGTTATGATCATATCATGGAAATGGAGAATAATAATAACATTAATACAAATAATACTAGTAATAATAATATTAGTAATAATAATATTAATATTAATTGTAATAATCTTAAGGCTCAAATTATGGCTCATCCTCATTACCCTCGTCTCCTTTCTGCCTTTGTTAATTGTCAAAAGGTTTATTTTTATCTCCTTTTATTGTTTATATTATACATTATTATGAGACCGTCTCCTACGAGAATTAGTGTTATTTATGTCTCAGACGTTTATTTTGATAAAAAATAAACAAATGATTGAGACGGATTAATGACATGTTATGTACAACACACTCCTTATATGTTCTTTCATGTGTTTGTGAATTTCATGTCATTTTGACAAGATCTGAACTGATATATAATCTAAAGTTCACTTTTTCTTGAAAAAAAATGAAAATTCCAAAACACACTCTTGTGTAATTTTTGCCTGTTTAGGTAAAAAAAAAATCCCCTTTTCGTCTCGATCATTTGTTTACTACATGAGTAATAGGTAAACAAATAACTGGGACGATAAATAGAATATAAAGGAAATGAGTGTACACAAGCTATAATTTTATGTAAACCCTTGTGTTTTAATAAAAAATGAAGGTGGGAGCGCCGCCGGAAGTGGTGGCAAGACTAGAGGAGGCAGAAGCAATGGCAATGAATCATGGCGGTGGCAGCGGAGGAGGATATATAGGAGAAGATCCAGGGTTAGATCAATTTATGGAAGCATATAGTGAGATGCTTACTAAATATGAGCAAGAATTAAGCAAGCCTTTTAAAGAAGCCATGCTTTTTCTTTCTAGAATTGATTGCCAATTCAAAGCCCTAACCCTTTCTTCTTCTTTAGACTCTCCTTCTTCTGGTAATTCCTTGTTTTTAATTAATTATTTTATTCAGTGTGTGTTTAATGTTTTTAACTTGATCTTATATAATAGGATTAAGACGGTCTTAGACTCTGAGACAGTTTTTTTGGGTAAAAAAAAAATCATTAATTTATTGTTATTAATACTAATAGGATAATGAAAGTATGAATGTTTAGATTGTTTTGGAGTGTATTATATTTGCATGTGCATGTTTCCAAGGTTAAGATCTTGGAACTTTAACAAAACCCTCTGTCTTCTTTTTGGACTGTCCATTCTTTTTGCATAAAATTGGTTCTTGTTTAAGTATTTTATTTGTTCTTGGAAGTAGGGTTTTGCAGCTATGTTTTATTCTCAACTAAGATTTTCTTACTTTTTATATTCTTCCCTTTTCAATCAATCAATAAATAAATGCTTATGCTTAATAACATCCCTAGATAGAGTTAGTCCTAAACTTCTACAAAGTAGTCTTGAAAATATGTCGTCTTTACCTTAAAACGGTGTCAAATGAGATTTTGTACCCGAGATATTCAAGTTTATTTCAAATAAGTTTTTCTAAGTCGGGTGTTTAAGGATCAAGTAATGTTTTTGTAGTCGAGGCGACAAAATAGATGTTATTAACTTTGTTAATTGATGACTTTGTGGCAAGTTTAATTTGTTGCATGAGAATGAGATGAAAATTTCAATCTAAATTAGTTTTTCAACTTTCAGCTAGCGTCATTATTGTTGTCGACAATCATTTGTTTGCAATTCATTAGCAAGGAAAATATATAATCATCACATTCACTTTCTAATCTTCTCATCTTGTTGAGTAAGGTATCCTAGGGCACCAGTTTTAATTTTGAATGAGTAATAATAAGTACTTGATACTTGATAATACCGGCCATGGGAGCTTAACGGTTATCGTTTTGGTGATTATCAGTTTCAATTCAATGTTAAACCGCTCGTGTAGCTGAAATACTTCATATACACATACCAAATTTTTCGTAGCCACTTTATTATCCAGTTTTTGCCGGTCTTTTACCATATGATTCATGTAATTGACGTATTCATCACTAGTCATATGACATTAGAGTAACCATGTCTATCATAGTTAAAATGGCTTCCTATTGGGTTGCAATGGGACGGAAATCTCTTAATTTCCTCACAAATGCTTTCATTAGAAATTCATTCAAAGGGTTATTTTTCCGCTTTTCAACATAATCGCACTTCTCATAAGATGTGAAATCATGTTGTGCTGGTTATCTAGCCACTTAGGAAAACGATGTATGCCTAAGGTTGTTCATGAGTCAAATTTGATGGACATATGTCGATGATAAATGCGACCGAGTACTAAATTTACTGAAATTGATTTGGAAGAGAACATCATAGAGTTTTTTCATCAACTGGGAATCTTAGGTATACTGTTTTAAAGTAGTAAAGGTTTCTCAATTATACCAAATCTATGTGTTACATTATTCATTCAACTTTGTTATATTGTCCCTAGTAACATGAAATATGAGCTGGGAATCTTAGGTATACATAAAATCTTGCAATAAGTCTTTCTTCATGCATTCAAGCTGGTTTTATTGTCTCAATTTTATGTCATTTCATTCACAACTCATGTGTGGGTCATGCAATAAATAACACCTATAACTCTATAAATCCCGTCACATGCTAGCTAGATCTCCCCTGTGTTACGAAATTCGCTCCATCGCTAGTTAATTGTGAACATCGGTGTTACTTATATGTATATGTATATGATTGAGAACGTATATGTTCATTTCGTCCAAGAAAAAAAAGAGAACGTATCCCTTGTAGATGCCTCAAGTTAAGTTGTTTTGTGGCAGCGCAGCATGACCTAGTTGTATCTACTCAATAGCAAACTATGAATTAGGTGACCTTGGATCACCCATGTCTGGATATAGAAAATTTGGATCTTAATCTGACTTCATGCAATTATGCTAAAATTTATGTCACTATGCTAAGAAAAGAAGCAATTTTGTATGTCGATTTATGGATTTACCTGACTAAACGTCAATATGATAGAACGATTTGTCTGATACATTACTTTGTTTGGCCTTAATGTTACCATTGACATTACCTATTCTTGGTTAAGTAGAGTACTTTGTACTTCGTAGTACCTTACTTTAATGTTGATTTGTTTCAAATTGTCATGTTGTCGAATATGGTCACAAGTTCATTTTTTGTTAATGATTGCATTATGATGTATCTAAATTTGGAAATTATTCGATGCAAGATCTTGTACCAGCAGCTCATGATGACGCCGGGACTGGTAGGAACGGATCATCTGAAGATGAGATTGACGTGAACCATAACTTCATTGATCCTGCAGCAGAAGACAGGGAACTGAAAGGCCAGCTGCTTCGTAAGTACAGTGGGTACTTGGGAAGTCTAAGGCAGGAATTCTTGAAGAAGCGGAAGAAGGGCAAACTTCCTAAAGAAGCCCGGCAACTACTACTTGAATGGTGGACCCGTCATTATAAATGGCCATACCCTTCGGTAAGTCATTCCCTCTCGACCTTCCTTTTAATCCTTTTTCCCCGAAAATGTTATCTAAGCTAGCTATAACTGGTAAAGTCGCGAGTGATTACTCATTTTAGCCCTGACCTAGCGGGTAAATTCGTTGTATCCAAACTAATCCCGGAATCTTGATTACAATGTACGAAGTTATTATTAATAGTTTCCGTGTTGTTAATAATGTGCTAATCAAGTCATTATTATGTGATTCCATCATTAGTCACCTGATGTTCGACATTGTGTGGTGGTCAGTAATTGATTTTCTTGTAATTGAACTTTATTTGGGGTCCTATGTTTGATTCCATGTCAAACTTCAACCCCCCATTGTTTTTCTTGTATGTTATTTTCCTCTTGATGTAACCTGCATTTAGTATAGGTGACCAATCACCTCAAGAAAACACACCGAAACTACTAGATAGCATGGATAGCCTTGAATTATTAGTAGTTGGGCCATTGATTAATGTAAAATGTGATTAGTGTTGTGATTGAGTTCGCTTGTTCATACGTTTTTACGACAATCTAGTCTTCAGTTTCCTGCTATATTGTTTCAACCTAGGAAAGTGTGGTTACATGGAACGCGATTGAACAAACCTTGAGCAAAATGGCTCCCTTAGCTAGTCGTGCCTTTTGCTCACTAGGTAGATGTTGGAAGATGCAATTTTTCTAGTGACGGAGGAAATGTGACCATTTTATGATAAAAAATCATTCGCACATTCTTATTTATCAGATAATGGTTACTCCAAATTTTATCATAAAATGGTTTACAGTACTCCGTCACAAATGAGAAATTGTGTTTGATATAGGGTTATGACCTTTGCGTGAGTTGTGATTGTACATCAGATCCCCCAAACTCACTATAAACAGGAGCCCTTAAGGCATTACTCATATATGTCGAAATAGACCAATATATACTGCAGTATATTCTTCAAATCTTTTGAAGCTAATGCCTTTGTCATAATATCTAACACGAGAATCGTTTTCAATTTCTTCATTGATATGGACTTGTCAAATTAAGCGATGATGATGTATATGCTACATAAGAATTGCAGATCGGAGTATATGGATTTTCCCTTGCCCTATGCTTGACATTTCTATTTTCTAAGCTCCATCTCTGTGTACGCGACCTTACTCGTGTTATCTGCTGATGGTATGACAGGAATCACAGAAGGTAGCACTAGCAGAGGCGACAGGGTTGGATCAGAAGCAAATAAACAACTGGTTTATTAACCAGAGGAAAAGGCATTGGAAACCATCCGAGGACATGCAATTCGTGGTGATGGATGCTGCGACTGCTCATTCTCAAGGTCATCCACACTATACTTACATGGACCCTGCCTTAGCTAATCATTTCCCGATGGATGTCTCCTCTACGCTTATGTAAGTACGGAGTAACAATGGCCGTTTTTATTCAGTAAGAGAAAATGCAGCCTTATTTATGGGCTTATGGAAGGGTAACGTCGTAATTATATTAAATTGTAACTAAGGTTTATCTACAATGGTTCCAAACTCCCTAGATAATATACCCGAACCCTATTTATGGCTTCATTTTCTTGTATAATGGCTGTCGTTAATTTTCCGTCTTTCATCTCTCAAGTATATGCAGGCCGTGCACCTGTGACTTAGTTTAGTACTCCGTACTAGGTAGATTACAAGGGATTGACGGATGATATTTTTTTGGCTCGGTTGGTTTGAATTCGGTTAAATGTTTAAATTGTCGTCGTGACTTGTCAAATTATGGAAAGAATGTCCTACTTAATTTGGACTGAGGCTTATAACACAGGCAAAATGGACTGTACCACAATTTATGAGTGCATGCTGCGTGCCTCGAATCTCGACTTTTTTTAGAACTTGGCAGAGTTATATACTCGGACTATTAATCGCAAAATTACTTAAAACTCGGCCTCGCAATCCGTCAATTTACTAGTAAGCTCAAGGGAGTTTGCTGTGAAATGTGCGTATATAACTCTTATTACAACAACGAGAGCCAACAAAAATCCAATGCACCAGTATTCAATAGTACAGTAAGTAGGTCTTGAATTATTTGGAGTAGAAAAAGTCATGAGTAGCTTTTCAATATTAACGAGGGGTTCGAAACCATGGAATACGCACATATAATACACATAACTTTACCAGTTTATCAGATATAAAAAAAAGTGGAAGGAGAAGAGCGAAATCTATGGGGATTTCTGTCATTATTGTTGATACTTCAACCTTGTATTTTTGAAACGAACAAAACCTCTTGCATTCTTTCGAAACATCTTATTCCATTTGTAAATCAAAGCGAGCTAGTCTTGAAAATAGAAAACATTGATAAACTCGAGTTAATTTCACACTTAACGAGTTAATTTCACACTTAACCACTGCTTTTGCATCCTTGAAATCTTTAAAATAAGTAAAATCAAAAAACTCTTTAAAGGCAAGGAATTCACCGTATGAGTGTTGAACACGATGCTGAAATGGTGCCTCATAAAGAAAATGAACATAAATTAATGATATCCACACACATAAATGAAGCATATACGAAATTAAACCTAAAGCATAACAAGGTAATATAAACGGTGACTTTATAAACAAAAACATACAACTTTTATACAACGGACAGCGTTGACATGAATCATCATATCAAACCATTCGAAAAATGCAGGATATTAATATAAAAAAAAAATTTAAATTCAAAATCCCATGATATACGATTTTTTACAATTCATTAAGATCTTGTATGACTCGTAAATTGTACCCCCATACAATGGTCTTACAAGTTACAATTGTCTTGCACAAGAACTTGCTCTAGCAGTAATTTTCACAAGAAACTCCCATCCAATAAGAAAAAACACCCTTCTATATCTCTTTTCTCATTTGAACACCCACAAAATCTAGGGTTTGTGTTTCTTCCCCAAATTTATACTTCTTCCTTTCCAATTGAATCCCTATTTTATGCTCCAAGATTCCATCTTTCTTCCTTAAAACTGTTTGTTTTCTACTCTATTTCTTCATCAATGGCGAAAACTCGACCTGGAAGTAAGCGTGACCTTGACTCATACACCATTAAAGGCACCAACAAAGTTGTCCGAGGTAATTGACTAATTTCCCATTTTCATCTTTTTACCTTATTGTTTGCTAATTCAACTTTCTGGGTTTTTACTGTAATTTTGATCTGATTCAAAAGTTCCTTGCTTTTTTTAACATTGCTGTAAGTAATTGCAGTAAATATTCAGGTAAAAGAATTGAGCTTCACATTTTTGTGATTAAAGTTATAGTCTTTACTGTGAGAAGATTAAAGGAATTGATGGGTTTGTTTGAAGTGGGAAATTATTTAATTTATGCTTTGAAATCAATGGTGGAGCTAGAAGGGGCGCTTGCCTCCCCTGGAAAATGAAAATATCGAAACTTTTAGTTAAATTTTTGAGCTTTTTTCGAGTTTCCCTTGTGGCATTACTGTTTGTCCCCACTAGACTAGCTGCAAATCCTGGTTCCGCTACTCTGGTACTGTTAGAAATGAGTGTTCTTGGTTGATTGTTTGTTTAATAGCAATGCTGGATTAGTTGATTGAAAAATGTACTCATTCTGAGAAATGGGGTTGTTTTTTAGTTGGAGATTGTGTTTTACTGAGGCCGTCGGATGTTGGGAAGCCGCCATATGTTGCGCGTGTTGAGACGATTGAGGCTGATAACAGAAACAACATTAAGGTGAGAGTGAGGTGGTATTATAGACCTGAGGAATCAATGGGAGGAAGAAGGCAATTTCATGGGGCGAAAGAGCTGTTCTTGTCTGACCATTATGATGTACAAAGTGCGCATACAATCGAAGGGAAATGTATTGTTCACTCCTTCAAGAACTATACTAAGCTCGAGAATGTTGGCACCGACGATTACTTCTGTAGATTTGAATATAAGGCTGCCACCGGGGCTTTTACTCCTGACCGAGTTGCTGTGTGAGTTTCGAAAACATAATTAGGGCCTCTTGTGGTTTTTTGAGTTGTGTTTTTATGTTTTTCTTATTTAGGTTCTGATTAGAGTTCATTTTGTAGATATTGCAAGTGTGAAATGCCTTATAATCCTGATGATCTCATGGTGCAGTGCGAAGGTTGCAAAGACTGGTAATGTCTCTATGTTGATTCAATATAACCTTTTGGAGTTGAGAGTAGATTTACCTTACCTAATAAATGGAGAGTCTACTAAGTCTTTGTCTAATAAGGTGTCGTGGTTGTATGTTGTACTCCGCAGCTGGTATAAATAAGTGGTTGATTAGTGAGATTCAATAGCACGGCAACATTTACTACGACAGCGACTTTGTGGGATCTCCCTCCTAAATTCTGAACTTTTTGTTTAGTTGCATTCGGATAAATCAAATCAAAGCAAGTAGACTCCGACTTGAGTCTATAAGGCCAATCCAGCCACTGGAATACTAGTTTTTGTCTGTGTTGTTTGTAAAATGGGAAAAAAATGTAGTATGAATGAATAATTATGGAAAAGAGGATGTCTACTTGGGCACCTAAACATGCCTGGGAAACGAGGATTGTGTGGGTAGTCCGGGTTCCTGGTAGCAGGCTAGAGTTGAGAGCTGTTGGGCATGTTACTTTTCTTTGAAGTACCCCTGGACAACCCTTTGGAGACATGAGAAGTGAGAAGTATGCCTTGGCTTGAACACTTTGAACTCGATGATTTTCATAAAATTGTGAAAACTCAAATTGTGAAATAGATTAAACGGCGTAAAAATGTTCATGAACTTTACTCTCATTCTTGAATTCTCAAATTCTTGTAGGTTTCATCCCTCTTGCATGGGAATGAGTATCGAAGAAGCAAAGAAGTTGGATCACTTCCTATGCTCTGATTGTGTCGCTGAAGATGAACCAAAACGAGAGAGCAATTCCTTTTCTATATCACAGCTGGCTGATGGCAAGGTTATTTTCGTGCCTATCCTGATTGGTGTTTCCGTGCATTGTTTTTGGTTTTTGTAGCTTTATATTTTTCTTTTCTGGTTCACTGCCCGATTGTTGGAAAACCTGCTAAAAACTACACAACCTCCTCCTCAGAGATGGTGTGAAACCAGCACTTGATAGCTGGTAAAAGTGCAGTTTCTCAACAAGTTGACTTTACTTTTTGCACCCCTGAATCTTGAGCAGCAGTGGTTCTAATTACTGGCAACTCTTTCTTACTCAATTAGTCCAGATTCCATACATCTACATTGTCCTTAGAACTAGGATGGGCCATGTACGCCGTACAATGGTCTTACTTCAGTATTTCTGTTTTAATTATGCTAGGAATTTTATTGCTGTAGAACATCTTTTCTAATCTCTCTGTTTAACACTGATAGTTCCAACAACATTCGCATGCTTTGGTTACTAAGGGAGGGTGTCAGATGTACGCGACCTTACCCCTGTGAATCTGTGATTAACACAAGATGATTAACAAGCCTAATTCTGGGTCGTGGAACTAGTTACACTAAACTTAGGGCATGCTCTAGTATATTCTGCAGTGTGCTAGCATTCAAGCTCTTTTAACGCTTATTGTATTTTGCAGACTGAGAATAAGCGAAGGAAGAGATGAGAGGTAGATCCAAACCTGGAGATTGTGTAAGCAATGCCCTTGCAAAGTCTGGAATTGTGTTGTAAACTAAGGCCATGCTTGTGCTCAAAACAATGGGAGTGTAATTTCTGTGTGTTTTCCCCTCTAGGCATAAGCATTATGACTTGTTTGTAGTGTAAAACCTGTGCAGAAAGATGATTCCAAGTTTAGTCAAGGGCGATTTCTTCAATTACCGCCTAAATTCTTAAGCAGCTGTTTGTACAAAGCCTTCTTGCTTTTAGGATTTCATTTGATCATAAATTTACCCTCTCCATTTAGCTAGAAATTCATGTAATTTGTATCTTCTGTTCTCGTTGGGTTTTCTTTGGCTTGACCATTTGAAGTGACGATAACATAGCAAACGTGGAATCTTGTATCTTCTCTGTACTGTATGGTTTAACGTGATCACTGGTGAACCAAACGAGCTAGTGTTCAAAGCACGCTCCTTTCACATGAAAGCCAATGATCGGACATCATACTGTCAAGTCTCCTGGATTATATGGTGATGCACATTTCTTTGATTTCAAGGATTGGACATCAAACCAGTGATTGGTAAAAAAGTGTGTAGTAAGCTGTGTTGGTTTCATTAGGCGGCTAGGCGCTACCTGCTCAGCCACCTGCGTGCCTAGTATCGAAGCAGTAAAGTCTGGGGGGATTTTTTAGTGACCAAACAAAGCACCAAAACATGCTGAATGGCGTGAAATAAGTTGGTATAGACAAACGAAACTATGAAAACGGATCTGAGTCGTACCCATAAAGAACGGTTGTTTTTAACACTAGTTTGTAGTCACCTGATATGATTATGATACGGTACAAACTGAACACCCTTTTAATATTTGATAAGCCTTCGTTTAGGTTGTCACTTCCGATGATATGCGTCTTAAGATGATTATGTTATACCAAAAAAGAGGAAAAAAGGAAAAAATCTGGACGATAGCATTGACCATTGGTCTGAAGATGACTTTGAACATGATAGAAGTAAGGAAGAAGGAAGGTCTAAAGATTTAGGGAGGATTTTGGGCTTCGAGGTAGATGAAAGACTGGACATTGACGAACTTCTTACATGAGGTAATACGTGGCTTGGAATGTTAGAGGCATAGGGAGTAAAGGAAGTATACTGCAATAAAAATATCATTACTAAGAGACAATTGCTTTAAGTGGACTTGTGGAAACCATGCACAAGTCATCTTTGGAAATGTGCATCAAAGATAGATGGATATTCGTATATGGTAAATATGGTGATAATGATAAAGAATTTTCATGTTGTTTTGAAGTGTGAAGAAAAATCATGTTGTTAAAATGAGCATCAGAGATAGATGGATATTCGTTCAAGAAAGCTCAGCATTACTTGTGTATGGATCATGTTCTAATTTTTGGCGACTTTAATGAAATATTAATTCCTGAAGAAAGGCTAGGACAACAGAATAGAAGTACCGGTATGGTTGGGTGAAAATCGGGTTTATTTTTTGCATTCCAAATTTTCTTGGCAGCTATATATGGACGGGTATGTACTTGTGAATTTGTGATGCTTGGGATAAGTCATGGATTATTCCCTTGGAGGTTGTGGATGCCTGTATGGTATGGTATGATTTTCATTTTGTTGGGTTTGAAAGACGACTGTGGGAAGTGTTCTTCATTGCTATATCTACTCTTATTTGGGAATTTAGAAATGAAGCTATCTTCGAGAACAAGTCATCCAATTGGCCGTGTACAACAGATAATGTATTTTTGAGGGCTGGGTTGTGGTGCAAAGCAGGGAAGGAAAAGTTACCTCACACCTTAGAAGCCTGGTTAAATAATGGGAAAGCGATGAGGCCATGGAAGGAGAAAAGGATAGCGCAGAGAATGACTCTTCGTCTCGATGTTTGATTATTGTTTTAAATAAGGTCACCACCTTTCGTCTGGGTGTTTGATTGTTTTAAATAAGGTCGCCACTTTTCGTGTATGTTGCCGTTCTCTATATTGGTGGTTATGTTCTTTGTTGTTTCGATATTGCTTCATACGTCTTTGTAAACTGTATGAGACTCTACTCGTTGTAGGTCTCTGGGCTTATCCCTTCTTATTAATTAAAATGAAATAGTTTTAGGAAGCTTAGGAAGGAATTTTTTTTTCAAAATAGGCGTTTTTCACTAATTAATTATCAAAATGGGTCGACTTTCAAATTTATTACCCAAAATGGGTCCACGTA
>JAOWBH010000010.1:674297-684462 GCA_028566215.1 Silene coronaria
CTTCAATATTCTCTTGCCTTCGTCACCAATTGTTAGCTGAAAATCAACGTTGAGATTAATACCGTTTGATGATAATACCTTCATTTTTGCGTGCGGTTTTTCCAGAGGGAAGACGGTGTGCAGTGGCGGCAGGGGATGGGGGTCGGGTGGGGCTGAGCGACCACATGAGCAGTGGTCTAGTGAAGTAGTAAGTACGTTGGTGAGCCGCTGGGGTTGAGGGGTCCCTCTGGTGTACATGAGCCGGCGCTGGCGCGTGGAGTAGACAAATTGTCTTAGACTAGGGAGGAGGCGATTAACTTTGCTATTAGGAAAAGAAAACGTAAAACATGAAACAAACAAAATAATATCTTAAAAAATATAAGATCATAAACAATTTGAATAACTATGGTAGTAATAATTTATTATAAATTTTAAATTTGAATATGGTTTTTTAATTTTGGCTCCCAAATTTTCACAATTTCGACCCGGCACCACTTCAGCAGCTCCAATCAACTGCAAACGGATTGCGTCATGAAACTTGAAAGTGGCAAGACAAGCTTATCTTGGTAATGGAACATGGAGGCAACAAGTAAGCGACAGCTGTTAGGGTACCATGGATAAGCTTGTCTTGACGTTTTTATGGGTTGGTGGTAGTAGCCATAATAAATGTTTTCGGCTTGGAATTTCCATGAGCGAGAGATAGTTTTATTGAGTTAGTTTTCGCAATTGGCGTGATTGAAATTTGAAAAGAATAATGAAAGGGCTTTGATGGTTCTAATTCGGTTGGGGGTGGTATTCTCGTACTAGTTTTGATGAAAAAGAAATAAGAGTGAAATTATATTTTAATCTTTATTATCACCATGTGAGGCTTTTCCTTTCGACATATGTTTCTCACTACATGATTCTTTAAAATTTTCTATTCATGTTTTTTTTTAAACCGTTCTCCCATCAAATAAAATGAAGAAACTTATTTCTTATTAATCGTTGTTATTATACTCCCAACAAAACTTGATTTATGTGGACTATATAGTCCACGAATATGCATAGATTTTTTTTTAACAGTGGGTAATTTGATTAGACAAGAGGTATTGCCGTATTATTAGTTAGGCATGATTTTTCTCTCCAAAAAAAAAAATTATATGTGATCATAAATGATATATTACTTAATAGCTAAACACAAAAACTTGTGACACTCGCTAAATTATTGGGATGTCTCTATACTCCTTTATTTCGCTATTGATCACGTCTTAAAGTGATTCCTTTTCTTTTCTTTCATACATGTTTTCATTTAGAGCGACCCTTTATTCTAGACTGATACCAAAAAATTAGTTCTACTTCAAATTGCAAAATAATCGCCCAATTAACTTAAAGAGACTGCTCTTAAAAGACCTACTGATTTCCAAAAATGAGAATTGGACGTTTTGTTTCTTCTGCCATTAAAGTTGCACTAATTTTGTGGCTTTTGGCAAAAAAGGAAAAAAAAAAAAAAACTAATTTGGTGTGGCATCATCAACTCAGCTAGGCTAACTAAAGTCTGATGCATACGGCCTTTAGACCCAAGTCTTTGTTACCACCTCCAATTTACTGGCTGAGCTAACTGAAATCTGACGATATTTGAAAAAAGGTGAAATAATAGAGGAAATTCCGGCGTAAAACGAATTTGCATTAGTGCAAGTCATACACAAGTACACAACTGGTTCAGCTCATTGCTACAGTTATCAGCCCGAAGTATATGCCCTTTCGGGGGTATAAATGAATTCACACTTACAAAACTCTAGCCTACAAGAATAAACAAGTATTTCAACAGTCTATTCCAATAGACACATACACTCTTTACACCTTGGATGCCTGTATATACTTCTCGCTGTTGGACGACGATGCACTTGTTTAGTTTGCCTGACTGCCTTTCTCACTCTTTGCTCAAATACCTTCCATTCTATAGTTGAGTTCTTAAGGAATATGTCTGCAAGTCTGCGTTTGTTTGGCCGAATTGTAGGCATTTGTCCACCTCCAAAATACATCCGATATCCGGATACTAGAGCTGATAGCTGGCTCCCAGAATCTGTCATGGCGAAGGCTGTGGATGCCGTACAACCGATGAAGTCCAGAGCGGCCAACTACGAGAATAGAAAAGGGAGAAAGAAATTCGTCATGCTCTTTACTAGGCCCAGCAAAATGACCTGACCCAAACCCCTGACATGAACCGCTTGAAGTAGACACGAACACGAAAATGACCTCACAGAAACCCCACATGACTCATTTGAACTTTGATGAACATAAATCCACAATTTGAAAAGACCTGATTGACCCGACCTGTTACCACTCACCTGAAAATGATCTATACCCAAACTGACCCCATTTGCAAAGCAACTATCTAACCTGTAATGACCCTAGCCGAAGCTGACTGACAAAGCGAACAATTATAAAGCTCTATTATACTAGAACAAAAACAGTCACCAGCTCATGGTGAACGCAAGAAACCAACTAGTTCAAAAGCCTTGTACTGTGATGAGCTTGGTAAAGAAATTTCTGATTTCCATATTTGTAGAAGTACAACCACTAGTTATGACCTATGACTGGGTATTCAAAGATTTAATCAAACGATATAAGGCCTGATAGAATGTATCAGATACGCTATTCAAGTTTATGACGGTCAAATTCAATCAATAAGGATGATCTCAAGAATTAATCAACTGAACAAGATAGTATTACCTGAGATGAAAAATTCTTGAATGGTTCAAGTTCGGATGGTGAGAGCAAGCTCTCTTTCGTAACCAAGTGAGGATACAAGCTCATCAAAGAAGTCAACCTGGATGGTCCTCCATATATTTGAGCACCTGCCAGAAATATGTGTGTTTTACGATTGAACCCCAAAGCTGCCAACATCAATACTGCTTCTTCAGGAGTTAATGGACAAAGACCTTCTGACCTAAGTTCAGCAGGAGACGGTAACCTGCACGAAATAACAAGAGCTAAGCAAAAACATACAACAGTAATAAAACAATCTGAAAGGGCTACCATCTACCAGTGTGGGTCCTTTTAAGTATAGTTGTTACAGGACTGGTCAACCCATTAGACCCAGCTTGTTGGCATGGACAACGCATTTTGAGAATTAACATAGGCCCAACAGTCCGACACCTAGCCAGTCACAAACTGGCTTAACGAATGTTTGTGGGCCATAGAACAAATGTTATGCCAGGCCCACATCGGGCCTCTACTTTTGAAAGGCCAATTTGGTGAAACTATAGCTTGCTCGAGTGAACAATAAGCAAATGTTCACTTTGCCCATCAGTGCAATAGAATTACCTTTTATGCCTCTATTTTTCCTGAGTCACTAGTGTAAACCCACATGTACCTTTTTGGGGTTTCTCAGGTCCTAACCCCTCAAAATATTACACTGTTGAATGTTCAGGGAACTTTTTTTCATCGTCTAATTAGGGTAACCCTGAAATCACCCCTCCCTGAAACCAACCTAGAGGAGAAGACAATCTCATCTACCAAGATTCAATCCCATTCACATTGAGTCTTATATAAGAGGGTCAGACATGCAAGCCAGTCCAAATCCTTATGTGTTACTCATTTAATTATAGGTTGATAGGCTTGCTTCAAATGTCTCATACAAGCTTTGGTGAATTCTCAGCCTTCTAAGAAATATAAATAAATATATACCCTAATATGTCAGAGTACTCCTTAGTGTCCAATTGAAACTTGCCATGAACTAGCAAATAAATCATCGGTACTTACTTTTCAGTTTTACTGAGCAGCGTCAATGCGGGGAAATGGATCTGGCGATATGCTTCCAACTCTTTCTTCTCTTCTTCACCCCCACCAAAGTCACAAAGTGAGTGAGCTACCATATCAATTTCAAATCTCAGGTGCAAAGAAAGGTATTTTGGAACTTTAGCAGCATTTTTTCCCTTCATCTTTTGCTTTGCATATGGGCCCACTAAATAAGAATCCAATAGTCCACCATATGATGAATTTTGCCTAATTCTTTGAAGAATTACTGCACCAGCCTTCTGAATCTTTGGAACAAATTGCAGTGCGTAAAAGTTACATCTGCATCGGAGTCTCTGAATGAAGTCTTCAAATCAGGAAACACATAAAGGCAACATAAACAAGCATATGGAAAAAGACGATCATGAAAAGTTACCCTAGGATATGTACAGAGTTACAGACTACCATCCCGTCTATTTCAATGAGTGAGCCTAATATGACTTTTGTGAGGCTTAAAGAAGTCAAATGTGGCTAATTCGATGAGATGGAGGGCGTACAATGTTCATCATCCTAGGAGTACGTGACTTTTACCTGCAGCTCAAATGGAACAGGGTCAAAGGCCAAGCGATTTCCAAATCCAACAAAATGGAGGACCTTGTTTCTCAGTAAAATAGGAAGGATATTTTTGCGGTAAAAACTTGGCTTGGCTTCCTTCATGATGTCTTCATCAGTAATCTGGCAGAAAGCTTTAGTTAGAGTTGAGGCAAACAATAATGACTGATATTTAACTTCCTAAGGATAGTTTTTACTTAATTAAGCTGGCTAACTAACCACACTGTCAATGGCATCAAGATCGAGAGACCTTAGTTCTTCAGGAAGTTCCTTCACTATGTGTATATCAGGTTTCAAGTAGTTGATAAAATGCTCCTCCTGATAGATATCGCCGAATTGACTAAGAATTACGGAATATGACAGTCACTTTTCCACTCGATGCACTTTAAATCTCAAAACAACAGGCATTTGTCAATATAGTGTTAACAATTACAAAGAAAATCCATTTAGAAAAATAGCTAACAGATGACATTTTTATTTGAAACAATGTTATAAACTTGAATAGCAGGGAAGAGAAGCCAAATAAAGCAGTATTTCGAATTAGGAAGTTAACCTTCTATATCACTGACCAAGCAATGGGGATGAGGAAAACATGCATTGCATAAAGAAGAATAAAACTTAAAAGAGATTGTTATGTCTCAAAATTTTAAGATTATGGAGGCAATTGGGCCAAAGACTTCTGAGTATTGACCAACAAGATTCAGTGGAAGGTCCATGAAATTAATATCTATAACTAAGCACATACATACTCCCCTGGGTAGTAACATCTGCTGGCTAAGGGAATCACTTCATTGACAATAAATGTAAAGATGCAAAAACAGAACTGGGATATGACCAACGAGAGTTGTGAGTTATGACCAACAGGATTCCGTGGATGCCCAGATACACGAGCAAAGGGAATCACTTCAGTGACAACAAATGTAAAAGATGCAAAAACAGGAACTGATATAAGCAACCATAACTTTAATGCCTTGCCATGAATTATATGATTAGAAGATGTGCACCTTTGGGGTATTTGAGTGAGATTTAAGATTATTTAGTCAGTATTTAAATAATTATAGCATTTATCATAAAAGATTCATCCTAGAATTTTACTAAAAAACTTTGAATACATACATGGTCTGATCATAAACAATAGCTGGACAGTCTAACACACTAACACAAGCTTTGATCGATCAAGATAAACAAGTTTGCAAAACAACATGTCTGATCATAAATGATAGTCAGGGTCTTAAACAAGTTCCATCATATTTAACGAGTTTGTAAGAAAGCTATACCTGACATCTCTCCAAACACTGCTGTACATAAACTTTGGAAGAACAAGGGTTGCGTTAAGTAACCTTGCAACAGCAACAGCATTGCACACCTGTTGTGAAATAAGAGGCAAAAGGAGCATAATAGTAAGACCCAGTCAGAGTACTAGCGTAACACTGTCCTTAGAAGCTTTTTCAGTTTAGGTATAGTTCCACTTCCACCTAAGGATTTGGCCTAATTTCACTTGCGTGCCTGGAGGGTTTCACTAATTTCACTTTGTTGACATGATGAATGAGATATTTTCCACTCTGGTGTCGTAAAGTGTAACATTACTATGATTTCATCCAAAACACAAATAAATTTAACCATACAAAAGTAATTTTTCGCAAAATTATGTGATATTATTTTATTATTTACTATAATGCTTATTTCCGTACTTTATTACGTTGAAAAACTACATTAATCTAAATAAATTGTGACTGAGATACTTTCGGTCACCAAAGTAAAAAAATTCCCAAATTCCGGATCACCAAAGTGAAAAATAGTCCAAATGTTAAGGGTCTAAAAAGGAAATTTTCCTTCAAATTATAATATCTCCATCCCGAATTTATTGTCGCCAATCGGCATTTGACTTTCCAGGTCAGATGTCAACGATGACCATTAGTTTCTCCAAATACAAGTAGAGATACAGTGTAGACTTGTCATGCTTGATTTATCAAAACAACTGAATATATTCATATTAGCATTTTGAAAATGTTGGAATCACTGATATTTAAAGAAAATATTGGTCAAAATCAAAATTGAATGACCACAGAAGTCAAACGAGGAAAACATAAATGGGATGGAGGAACAAGGAAGTACTGCTTTTAAGATTTTACTACATCCAAACACACTGAGCCACACAACTAAAGGAAAAGATGCTCACCGCAACTCTCTGCTGATTTAGCCCACCATTAGCAGTAAACATGATATAACCGTTGTTACCCTCTGATTAATGGCATTAGAACGCAAAGAAAATCAGATTAAAGCCAATAAATACTTTGTGGACAAGAGATTTAAGAGGCAGCAATTACCGCTAGGCTCCCAGTCACGCTCTTCAGCACAGGGTTTCCAGTTTGAGGCAAGAGCATAAGGCTCTTCCCACAACCCTTTTGGCTCCGGCTTATTTTGTCCCTACACATACATTTAAAACAGATCAGGAGCAACACAAATGGGAGTGATTCTTTTATGAGACAGTCACACATATGAGACCAACCGTGTACTAGTATTCCTCGTTTGATTATGAGTTAGCTTCACATGCAAGACAGTCTCATGTAAGCTTTTGTGCATAAATGGAGGCATGATTACAATATACAGCCAAAGATATAGGGGCTAAGAGGTTAGTACAAAGGTATACCTCTGCCAAGGCATGAGCAGCTAATTTCAACAGTCTTCTAAAAGCCGTTTTTGTAGGCTTGTTCACTTTAGTAATCTTTTTTAGATCTTCCTACATCCAACCACACCCACACATTATCAAATACAGATCCTCCACTGAAGGACCATGTTGTATTGATCATAAAAATGATGACAGCATCAGACATAATCTGCTATACGTTATAATTAAACAATACTCGAAAATTATAAGAACTGGCAAAAATTAAGTATATAACCTCTCAACAAACTTCTCTCCCATAAAAGGATAAGGCAGTAAAGTCTCCTGAGAGACCGTCTCTCTTAAGTTTTTGTGAAAGGCCAATCGATTTATCTGTTCTATTTGTTAAAGAATATTTTCCAACTCACTTACATGATTCGTGAATATTTTGGTTTTGAAGTGTTCCAAAGCATTGCAAAAAAAACAAAACGTAATTGCTCTTTCATACATGCTTTTTACTAAGGAAAATCATACACATTTATTCATATAAACTTTCCATACACTACCCATCTCCTTAAAAAAACTAAATCTCTTTTCAAACTCCCTCTCAAAACCTAATCAAATTGTGTCCCCAATTCTTCAATTATGGATCTTAATTCACATATCAATTATTTTATTTTGTTAATAAAATTACATGAAAATTTTTATGATAGAACTAACTGGAGTTTTTCAAATTAGGTTTTAGATAATTAATTGAATTAATTGGTCTTTTCTTCGGAGTTAGGGTCCAAGTAAACTATGATTGAATTAGTTGCTTGTTGCTTCTATCTACACCGTAATAGATACAAATTGATCAAAATTAAAATCTTAATGTCCAGTGCACACAACTTGATCAGCATGGATCAGAATCAAAATCAAAGATAAATGTTAGAAAAAAAAAAAAAACCAAGAATCTACATCAACAACTTTAAAGAAGAGGGATGCAAGTGATGATCCCTTACATGATGTCTAGAGTAAAGAGTCTGTAATTATTCCTTAGCCAATATCTGATCGTTTCAAGTAATTATTCATGAGCACTTCAACAAGCACATAGTCCTACTTGATGGAATTCAATTATAAAAAGCGTGTTATGAATGTCGAACGATGGTGAGAAAGATGTTGCAGTTTAGTGCATATTGTTTTTTATGCTAAAGATCATATCACCTTGATTTGAAGAGGTGCAAGGCACACTGAGGCGCTAAGCCAACGAGGTGCAAGGTGCCGTATTTTTGGTACAAAATTTGTATTTTCCAAATAAAATTTTGGGCAAAACAAGCCTTTTTAGGGATCTTCAAGTTGACTAACATCTAAAGGAGTAAAATTTAGGAATAATAAGTAGAAGAAATGGCATAGGTAAAGATTTAGAAGGAAAGATATGAACAGTGTGTACTAATGAGCGTCGCTAAGTGAACCTTGTATAAAATCGCACCTAAAATGCACCAAGGCGTTGTGGATAGTGCCTCATCGGCTCATCCAAAGCGCGCCTTTGGCATGCCTCTTAATCTAACTTTGTTTACCCACTGAGGCATTATTTAGCATAAAAACAATATCCGCTAAACTGCAACATTATTCTCACCACCGTTCATAACATTATCAGCTAAGCTTATTGACGATTGAAGTTTCTAGTATAGATGAATATGATTAAGTCAAGTAATTTACAAGGCTTCTTCTCTCATAATCTTTTGTTAACCTCTTTTCCAATAAAATTTTAGCTCCATAAGCAATACACTCCATAGCAGATAAACTTGACATGTTTATCTGTCTCCCCTTACCCTAACGCCAACATAAAAATACTCGGCACAACCACATTCACCTACACTAGAAACTGCAGTTATGAATTATCTTAGCTGGTAAAATCTCGACCATTTGTATCTTTAACAGGACGGAAATATCCAAGTAACTTCACAATATTCACCATATTAAGCTACACATTTGTCACTATAATTTAACTAAATCACTTTCTGCACATCCAAGTATCCAAGTAAACATAACACCACAATTGTCGACAAGCTAAGCTAATAAAGATTTTCATATTGGTCTAGAAACGACTCGGGGTCAAATCTCGTCCAACTCTAAAGTTTTCTTCTTTTTTTAATAAAATGTTGAAATTATTATCCGCTTATTATTGTAGATGGGTCCATCTCTACAGTTACACCAATATACAAAAGTCAACTCTAACTGTAATCAATTCCAAATCTCATGGATGTCATCTAGCTTAGCTGGGTAAAGTAATGTACCCATATCCCTGGTTCGAATTCCGACAACAATAAAACTACCCATCTAGCTTCCTTTCCACCCTCACAGAAAACAAATTCATCCATAATAAAAAAAACACCATAAATTTCAATTCAGGAAAAAAAAATAAGCATACCTTAAAAACAAGAGAAGGAGTGGAATTAGTAAAAGAATCCGTAAGATTAGCTCCTAAATCAGGATGATTAAGTCGAGAATGCATCCACCAATTAACAAAAAAGAACAAACCCAGAAAACAAATTAAAAAACCCAACCCTTTGAAACGTTTCAATGGTAAATACGAAGATACCCTTTTCTTCGGGCCGCGTTTCCGTGTCGGTGTATCAGCCCGGTCTGAATCTGAGAATGTTTTTGCACCTCCATTAATGGAGCTCATCTCTTCTTCATTAATTAATCAATGGATTTGATTAAGTGCTTTTAGTAATAATTAGTTAATTAATTTTGGTATGAATTTAGTTGTGGAGAGAAGATTAAGATGGGATAAAATGTGTGTTGTGAAATTTGATGAAAATGGTGATGGAAATTGGATTAAAGGGAAAGGAATTGGAGGGAGCAGAGTAAGTTGCGTTTTTGGTAAGAAAAAAAAAAAGTGACTATATTTGACTTGTTTTTTAAGACTATTGTTTTGTGACTTTTTTAAATGTCGTTATTAATTTATTGATTAGGGCCTTAGGGGCTGTAAATTGTAGTCCTAGATTTTATCGTTGATTTTTTTTTTTTTTATATATATATACTAGTTGGTAGACCCGGGCAATGCCCGGACACGTAGTAAGATCACTTGTAATAATATAAAGTACTATCTTATAACATTATTACAAATTTTAGATCACAAAGTCGGTATTATATGTTATCATTGTAAACGATGGTTGAGGTAAGGAAGAGAACAGATAAAACTCATCATACGTCACAAAGTATAGCCAACAATATCCCCTGGCTGCTTTTTATTACGATGTACTAAAT
>JAOWBH010000010.1:684562-696030 GCA_028566215.1 Silene coronaria
ATTTTCGGCAATTAATTTGGATTTCGACCCATTTTGTTAATTAATTATTGAAAAACACTCATTTTTGAAAAAAATTCGGAGTTCATGGTACCTTAATTTATATGAAGAGACTTACTGGCACCTGACTGATTTAAAGGGTTGTTTGCATTTATTAATTATGACGAGTTCTGATAATCGATTTTCACAGAACATTGAAGTATGGGTTATGGAGAAGTACGGTGTACAAGAATCATGGACTAAATTGCTTCGCTACACGTCTAGGGAGATCGACGACTTGTTTATCACTACTCCGCCGATTCATGATTCTGGTTACTTATTAGAGCCACGGATTTACGCTTACTCGAAAGATGATCAGGAGGTCCTGTTAAGTTTGAAGAGAGATCAGAAGAATTTTTTTACCTGTCATCTTCATACTAAAGAGGTTAAGAAGGTCGAAGCTCTGAGTAATTTGCTTGAGGAAAACGACTACGAAGGATTCTCTGTGGTGCCATGGACTTGCACCTTTGCCCCTTGTGATTAGCTGGAGCCATGGTTTAACAGCAAGGTGTCTGTATCCGCTACGATCGCGGTCGAGGTGACGGAGTCGCAGAATCGTTTCCGACTCTGCCATCACGCTATGAGTCGCGGCAGTTTCTATTTTTACAAGCTTTTGCAGCAAAGTATTTAATTTTAAGTTGTGTAAACCTACCCTATGTTCTTTGAAACAGTAATTTTGTGCTTAATTTTCGTTACAGGATATTCAAAAACTTGTTGATAGCGAGTGTGTGCATCCAGCCCCTTTATCTCGTCATAGACGAGGGGGAACATCAAGGAACTAATATATGTTGTTGTGGCATCGTTTCCCTGCTATATTCACTCGTATTTAAGGACAGTGCTACAATGTAGATGTATGTAGGATAGAAATGCAATAACTTTCACCAGAAATATCAGGAACAAGAAATAATTCTGTACCGAGTTTTGTTGAGCATACTAAAAGTAAGAACAGATTAGGAAATTGTGAGGGCTGGCTGCTGTCGATTATGACGGCTTGTAGTATTTGGTAGGGACGAAAGGCATTTTTGAGACAACGCCTTCATACGACTTTCCTCTAACAACAATGTTCACCTTAGTGCCAGCCTTGTGGTTACCAGATTTCACATACCCCATTGCTATGTTCTTCTTAAGGCAGGGGCTAAATCCTCCACTGGTAACTTCACCAATGTTTTCTCCGCTTTCATTCTGGATCTCGCTATGACTCCTAGCAGGAGGTCCTGACGAGATGAACCCTACCCGTCTGATCTTTGGACCATCAGCGATTTGCTTGAGTATCACTTCTGCACCGAGAAAACCTCCTTCTGCACGCCTTCTCTTGCCTACAGCCCAAGTAAGGCCGGCCTCAACTGGTGTAATATGCTGTTCCATATCGTTGCCATATAGACACAATCCGGCCTCCAGCCTGAGACTGTCACGAGCCCCTAGCCCTGTCAGTCTTACTTTTCCTTCGGATTTCTCTAAGATTTGCTTTGCGAGATCTACAGCGTACTCATCAGGTACTGAAATTTCAAAACCATCTTCACCAGTATAGCTGAAATAACAAATTAAAACATTGTATTAATAAACAAACTCTGATCTGAACTGAGAACAGACCGTTCAGGGTCTTTTTTGGGACAGATCATTTTCAGGTCGGCCAAATTCAGGTTGTTTTATCGGGTTTGAACTCAGTCAATTTTGTAAAAGCTACAGAAAAGAGGATGAGCATTACATGTGTATTTACAGTACAGAATCTGAACCAAATAATCATACACAGTCTGAGTCCTGAACACGAAAAGGAAGAGAGCATACCCAGTCCTGGTGAGATAGCAAGGGAAGCCGCTGATATCGACCATAGAGAACATCCCAAAGTACATCTTGCTCAAGTCTTCCTTGGTCAATAGCTGAAGAACAGGGGCAGCAAGGGGACCCTGAGAAATTGCAGCAAAGAAAATCGTTCAAATTAGTACAGCCTGTGAGTCTTGCATGAGACAGACAGTCTTCCACATGTGAGACTAGCCTGAATGACCCGAGTCCTTGTGTATTTCTCATTTAATTATAGGCTGCCAATGGTTCACCCTTTTATATTTTGATTTAGTGGAGTAACTTCTATACCTTTGGGTCAAGAGGGGTTTAAAACACTCCACTAATTCACGACAAAACAACCATAGAAAGTTTAATGAGTCATTTTGCTATATTTTCAATAGCGGGATAAATAGTATACTAAATTAGAGTAAGACGATGAAGTATGAATAGTTAGTGACACTGCATCTACCTGCAAAGCAAGAAGAGATCTCTCATCATGAATATGCCATGAGACATTGCCACCTTTAGCCTTGAACGACTTCATATGCTCCTCAATGTGAGCAAGATCCTTATCTCTACATCCAGCATTCACAACCAAATATATGTGATCGTCTTTCACCTTGGTGATCACAGTGTCATCAATTGATCCACCCTTTTCATTTGTGAACACAGATAAAGTTCCGGTACCAGGGGCAAGTCCGGCAATATCACCAATAACAAGCTTCTCGAGGAAAGGAATGCAATCCGATCCCTTGAGACTGAGACCACACATGTGAGCAACGTCAAAAAGACTGCCATTCTCTCTACAGTTCACAGTAGAATCCATGATTGAGTCCTTGTACTGAATCGGCATGCTGTAACCAGCAAAAGGCACCATTTTTCCGCCATTTGCAACATGAAAGTCATACAGAGCTGTTTTCTTGAGATCAGCCTCACTAGCAAAATGTCGGCGAGATGCAACCTTCTTTTCTGCCTGAGCAAGACGCCTGGTTATTGATTGCCCAAGCTGCCATAACCCTCCTCCCCTCATCTCTTTATATCAATATCTCTGAGCACATACATTAAACAAAACTTTAAAGGAATAATTAAGCTGTTTCTCACGGTAAACATGAAGAGTTGCTACTGTCAGTATATACAGTATTCAATGCAATTACTATTCTGCAAACCTCAATACAATCCTTCTACATCTACACTTCAAATTACGACATTATAGAATCATGGAAATACTGTTCAGTTACATCAGTTACATTACAGAATCATAAAAACGTTCAGCAGGATCCGTAAACATATTCTTCTGAGCCTGTCACTAAGTAGCCAAGTAGGTGTGCTATCTAACCATCATGCTCCCACAGTCCCACCCGGCGCCCAAATCTTTTCCAAATCATCCAAACCAGGAACAATGTATACAGTATCCACCAATTAAATGTAATACTCTACAGATTCTTTTTTCCTTTTTTGTATGCAACTGACTAACTGAGCACAATAAAAGGGGAGCGAGATTCGAACACGCGTCTTATAGTCCACCTCTACACTAGGCCAAGACATCATCAATACTTCTTAATACTAGAATTCTAATAGGCTAGTTAACAACCACTTCCACTAATCTGTGTCTCCAAAATCATCGAACAACAACATTACCCCAATGCCTTAATGGCTCCTGTAAATTGCGAGGTAAGGGGGGTCGGAAATTCACAAAACAAAATACCTGCAATGAACCATCTATAATCCCAAAAATGGCATAAAAAGTTTCAAACTTTTCACTTTTTCCTACATCAGAAATGCACTAATGCACATCAGAACATTCACAAACAGCAAAGTCAATCAAAATCCAATCCATTAACAAACTTAACAACATATAAATTCACACAACATTACAACAAATAACAATAGAAATTGATTAAAAACTAATCAAAGATTGAATCTTTAGCATTAATTAATAATAATGTACACATACAAAACAAATAACATGGTATTTGATAAAATTCATAAAGATCCAAACTTTACCTCAAAAAAGATGAAATGAGGAAGTTTTGTGATTCACTCGTAGTTATAGAATCTGAAAGATAAAATGGGTATCACCCAAATTAATCTAATCAAGGAAAAAATAATGTCTTTTATATATGCATGTTATAAAAACAGTCTATACAACACTACAAATATAAAGTAATTTAATGTTGATATAAGAACCGATATATTCGTCTTAAATTTAAAATCGGACAAATTATGACGTATTCTGGAAAGGTAAAATGTACAGGGTATTAGCCTGTTTGGACTAAAAACTTGTTTTATTTATGTAAATGAGTGTTCTACGGTTTAATTCGTTTCAAGTTTAAGACGAATATGTCTGTCTTAAAAAAGACGGTATGTATATATTTTTATATTTAATTAAAAATAAATGAAAAAATGATTAAAAGGAAAGTGATGGGAGTTTGGTGGTGAGTAAAGTAAGTTAGTGGGTAAGATCTAATTTGAGTCAGATATACCCAATCGTCAGTGAATGGTTGCCATTTTCTATCCTTTGTCTGAGGAGATAGAGTTCATAAAGATGTGATCTAAGTACTTGGTTTTGTTTTATTCCGGGTTATTTAGATTAACGGGTAAAAGATTGGACGTGATTATAAATTTCGATATTATTTAAAAGAAAGTGAAAGAGGGTTGAAGATTATGAAAGTAAATATCGAGTTTGATTTTCACGCGACTCGAATTTAGAATGAAGCAGATAATTACAATGAAAAGGGAAATAGGTAATCGCATATTGTCGCCACCAACCTACCAAATCTTTACTCGAAACTTAAAAGTAAGTGGATGTGAGAGATGAGAGATTTCTATCAATGGTTAGAAACTTAGAATGAGCATTTCTAAGTTAGAGATAAGTTTGTGAACGCAAAATTTCACAAAGTTAGGGCTTTCGGGTGAACAAGGATTGACCGAACTGAAAGCTGATGGATTGAACTTAAACGAATTGAATAGAGTTGTGTTGGACTCAATAAAGTCGAACTAAGAGTTAACTTGCCTGAGCAGAGGTAAACTGAATGGAAAAATGAATCGAATAAGATTGAGCTAAAAAGAAGTCGGCAGAAATTAAGCCGGGAAGAAAAAGAGAAAAAAAACTTATTTTTAACTTAATGAAGTCAACTAAGTAAGGTCATTTTTTGTCCTCATTTCGAACAAGACTAAGTTCGATCATGTAGTTAGAGTTTGAGACACCTCGTTTTATTTATAGTCTATATTACTTTGTATCAAGGTCTAGTATTTTGAAAGGTTCCCTATAGTAGATGGGTTGGTAAATGTATTAAGGTAATTAATCATACCTTAATCAAGTCAATCATAAATAGCTAAAACGTTAAATATAGATCTCATTCCTTTCAAAATTATAAGTTTAAGATAAACCGATAAACGCCTTGAATACCAATATAGATTAATGTCATTTTCTAACCAAACAAAGAGTCCGGATTTCCTGTCCCATTTTTGTGTTCTATCTTGTGTCCCACTATCTCATCATTTAACACATAAGCATTGAACATTAAAAATAAATATTTATATGTTATTAGATGACGACTTGACGAGGTGTTGGAAGATTAAGGCAATGAGACATAAGATGAGACACAAAAGTGAGACAGAGGATCTGAATTGCCAAATAAATTCCAGTTAAGAGCCAAAATTATTTTTAATCAAATCCATTTCTTTTCTAAAACCCGAATCTATTTTAATCCATTTATTAAACGTCGATCTTCTTCGAAGAAAATTGAGAGGATTCGAGTTCGAATCCCATCTTCATCATTCAAAGCAAAGACAGTAGTTAAGAGTCTTAAGACACCCATCATCTGAACAAAAAAATCCCCCCTTTCACTTTCTGCAGGATCAATTTGACAAATTTAAGATAATCCCACTTAAAATCTTTTGTAACCATACATTTTTACATTAATTAAGTGGCTTCAATGACACCACCAGATTCTTTAACTCTTAATTTCCCCCTCTCTTTGCTTGCAATAAATAGCATTTCTGCTGAATTCAGCTTTTGCTGTTAATATTTCTTCTGATTTTTCTATGGTGGTGTCATATTAACTTATAAAGGTAATTTCTTTTTCTGAATCTCTTGCTTATTTTGAGTACCCTTCTATTTATTAACAGTAAGTTTATGTAACAGTAAGTTTGCGTACATCTGACCCCCTTACCCTGCAATTTACGAGAGCCATTGAGGCACTGTGATAAATAGATAATGTTGTAGTATAAACAGTAAGTTTATATTACGATATCCGTAATATTCTCCAACACTGAACTAAAAGTGCATGAATTATACATGTTGGGAAGCTTTTTTTGAAATTGGGTTTGTTTGAATTGTTTCTTGTGCTATTTTATTGTGTTTATTTTGGTGTCATGTTAATTCTTGGTGTGTAAGTACATAACTCTATAAAGTTGTGATCTTTTGAAGATAGAATAATTTGCTGGTGTAGCTGTCTCCCCATATTTATACCAATTCCTCCGTCAGGATCATTTGTTTACCTTTGATTAATATACGCCTTCAAAGAATAGAAAAGGTAAACAAATGATTGGGACGGAGGGAATAATGATTTGGTTAATAAATATTAGTGTGTGTGCGCGCGCGCATGTGCAATGTGCAAAACTGTAAATATATGAATTTGCACTTGAAAATGGTAATTGGTGGTATTAGGCTGTATCATTTGCATCAGCTACTTTCTTTGAGTTTTGACTGTTAGTATAAGATGGCCATTTTGATTGGAAAAGTGAATCAGCCAATAGCAGTGGCATATGATGTATGGACGGGTTGTGGATATTAGTCATGAATAACACTGATGAGGTCTTGACATAGTGGTGAAGACGGAGGAATTGGGGTAATGTTGTTGTTGTTTAAAGGGACGCGGAAACAAATTTAAAGTTCATTAGTTCTTCGATAATAAATCTTTGCTACCAAAATTTTCTAGATCAATTGCTCCTTAAATAAACTGCCAAAAAAAGGTTCATGAGTAGAATCTTCATCCTGAACCTTAAAATCTGCCGAATGTTGAGTTAGTACAGTTTTCTGTGTTTGTTTTAGTTTATAAGAGTATAATTTGCAACTTGCAGGCACTTGTATCATGGTTCAGCCATGCTGATGATACATACAGAGGGGTGTATTAGTAGCAAGAGCTTGAGTTACTTGGACACCCATACATTTCACAAGTTTACACCTCTCAAGATCGCAAATGTCTCTCTAGGAGCTATAGGTTATCCTGGTCTACCAAGCATTTCCTGTAGTGAAGCCCTTCACCACAAGTGCTTTCTTTCCATACAAGGACTTGGGCGATTCAAGAACCATGTTCTGTCCCCTGACACTCTTTCTAAGAGGTGGCTGGTAAGTAAATAATTTGGATGGTCTCACTTGTTAGACCGTCTCATTCAAGACTCAGTCTCATCACAAAACTTGTATGAGATGATCTTACATGGGTGATCCCGTTAACTAAATGGGAAATATCTAAGCATTTGGGTTGGTTTGTCTCACACGTCTCCTGCAGTCTGCCTGTTGTTGATGTATGAGTATCGTTTTCTTTTACAGTGCCAATCTCAAGACCCAGTTTCATCGGATGATGAATATCGCTCCTCAACAAACATTGCCATCAGCTTATTCAAACGATACCGCAATGTGATTGACCGTGGTGGGATTGATAATTTAAAAGTTAGAAATGTCTTTTATTATTTTCTCATTTAGCAATATGCTCACAACATGAAGTTTATGCCGGATTATGCTCTCTTTGAGTTACTGTGTTTCTCCAATGCCATAGGAATTCATTACAGCCGGGGTTAATGCGTATGCATTAGGCTGCTCTGATGAGAGTTTGAGGAAAGAGCTAATCAATATAAAAGAAACCGGAATTGAAATTGAAGCCATGGAAAATTACGGTGGGAGCACAAGCCTGAAATCTAGAATATTATCCGAAGAAGTGAGTTGTACCATCCTCTTATCACCTCATCGAATGACATCTACATTTTCTTCTGGATGTGCTCATGCTCATTTTCCTTTGCTATAATATATTTTTGGGAAGTGACCGACAAATTTGAGACTGGTAGTTGTATCTCGAAGTTCTATAAAATTGCTTTGTCCTTGGTACTAACTTACAAAAGGTGGGTTCTTTGTTTTGGCTTTCTATTTCAAATGCAGGTTGATGAGTGTATTCTTTGGCTCAGCATTATATTTATTACCATCTTGTGTACACCACAACCAACCGTCGTAAGATGGTCGACTTCACCTCCAGTTTCGGAAGATATATTGCTCCAGTGGAAGGGCTTTTGTGCCATAATTGCAAAAGCATATTACGTACGAGGAATGGCATGGTAACTGATCTCTCAATTGTCTATTTCAAGAATACATGCGTATTTAAATACGGAGTAACCAAAAACAGGTGTTGCCAGTGTTTGTGAATGTTTACTGATACGTTTTTCCAGGCTTCCTGTGAAGCCTCTTCAATTAGAGCAGATGGCAGTTGCAGGGCATGCTGAGGAACCTTCTGTGGTTGCCAGTCGAATGCGCTTGGTATTCAGTACCCTTGAGGTTTTTCCTACACTCCACCCATTTACCTTTCAATCTCTAATAATTCTCTACAGACCGGCTTACAGAAGGGCTTTATTTTGGGAAGCGAATACAAGGCTTATTTTACAACAAATAACAGCATTTCCGTTCCTGTCCATGAACCTAAACTTACCCATGTATTAGAAACACAGAGAGGATGTCTTTGGATGACCGATAATGAAAACTTTCTCAACTGTCGTGATATTCTGATACTCCACAATACTAGAAGCATAAAGAGTGTAGTGAATATTTTGTTCTGTAGCTTCTGGATTATCAAGTACTGAACAGATTTACTGTTTTTCGAGTATAATTGTTTGAACTGCAAGTAACCAGGCTCAGTATTCGTTTTCTGGCAGGTGGTTAGTCCGCAGTGGCCGCGAGCTTGACAAGATGGTTTCGAGTCTAAAGAGTCTGCTGCCGATTTCTGCCAGAATATACTTCAAAGTTCAAACAGGCCCGAAATCTGATTTTCTCTCAGTGTATCTTCATTCTATACAAAGATCAATGCTTTTCAATGTAATTTTCTAGCTTTAGTGCTATACTTGTACATTACAATCTCTCAAATTTTCGTGTTTCGGGTAATTATAAATTATGTCGATTTTCATGAAGCTTCAATATGAATTAAGGTGGTGTTTCGAGTTATTAAATCTGTCATTCAACTAACTATATAATAATGTGAATGTAAGTATATGTCGAGTTATTCAAAAAATGTCTTTTTGCGCCAAGTCTCTCAACAACTCGTAACGTACAATCATATAAACTGCTTCACTCAATTAACAACCATATTATTCAATACAATTTTTCTTTTGTAAGCACATCTAAAAAAGTAAATTTACAAACTATGGATTTATTTGGCAACTAATTACTCGATCGGGTCATGATATTTGTCTAAATGATCCAATTCTAAACAGTATTTGTGTAAAACGTCTCATACTTATAATAAAGTACAAACAACAAATACAAGCTAGCAAAAATACACGTTTATTTTCTATTGTACGGCCTAAATATAGACTATAGTTAAATATAAACAACAAGCGGGGATAGCTCAGTTGGGAGAGCGTCAGACTGAAGATCTGAAGGTCACGTGTTCGATCCACGTTCACCGCAAAAAAAATTCCCCCAATTACTCTTTTTTTTTTTTTTTTATTGGAGGGTGGTTTTTTGAATGTTGTTCTTTCTAGGTGCAATATAAGGATTGAGTTTTATTTAAGATGCTAGTACCATACTATTTTCTATGAGCTATGACTTTTATATCAAATTATCAACATCATAAAAATACTTCTACAAATTTTCATAAGTTATGATAATAAGATATAATCGAACAATCGTCGTTGGATTGTTCGTTCAAGTCACCACATCCAATTTACGGGGAATTAGAGAGTACCATATTCAAGTTACGGAGAATACGAAATCATGCAAGAAGGTATTAACTCTTTCTGGTAGTATACAAACCATATTCACCATTTTTATATATCAATTTTATGCCCATAACTTCTTGTTTGAGTAAATCATGCTACGAAACCAATTGGTCGTCGCTTCCAAATCGACATCAAATGGGTAATTGTTCACCAACTTGAACCCAACCTATTTACATAAACATGTCAATGACCAGAATCTTAACCAAACACATTTGTTTTTCTGTAACCCAGCCTGACTTGTTAAAACTGTAAATTTCAAGCAGATTATTTTTTGACTCATTGCGCGCATATATATAACCTATTGAACCCATTAATCAAACTAACTTGTAAAAATCGTTAGTCCCGGAATTAGTAATGGTATAGTTTATAATAACCGGTTAAGAGGGTTTCCAAATTAACTCGAACCAATTCTAACTCATTTTAATTAAACAAATGAGTTATGCTTGTTAATTTTGTGTTGAAAAAAACCTCAACCATAACATGAGACTAATAAATTGGTTAGCTCTAACTAACTTAAATGAGTTTCAATTTTCTTAACCATAATCTAATAACTTTGTGTTGGATTCATGATGTTTTCATTTTAGTATTAATGAGCTACCTGTAAATCAATATACACCTGGGCGTAGCTAGCAAGTTGTTAAGAAGATTGATCGAAATTTTAGCGCTACCACACAGCCTACCCTCACAAATTTGAGATTACGCAATAACTTATTTCCCTGGAGTTATGTACTTCAATTTTCATATTAGTAATATCATGAATCTTTTATTAATAATGGATTTTTTGTCTTTTATTATCAAATTTTGTCAACTTTGCCATCTGTTTTATATATACAAAAGTATGGGATATAGCAATAAGCAGGATTAGCTTAGTAGGGAGAGTGTCAGAAAGATCTGAAGGTCATGTGTTTGATCTACATTCACCACAAATTTTTTCCCATTGTTTTTTTTTGGTTGGAGGGTGTTCTTTCGAGGTATACTTTTGAAGGTTTTTCCTTTCGAGGTGTATATCAAATTAGCAATGTCAAAATACTTCAAAAAATGTCACATGTTATGGAGAATTTGACATCATTGAACAATCGTCACTTGATTGTTAGTTCAAGTCACCAGAGACTACTGGAATCAAGTTACGGAGAATTTGAAATCATGCAAGAAGGTATAATACTCTTTCTAGTAGCGTACAAGCCATAGTAGCACAAACCATGCAAATAGGTAGTAGCACACCCGCACAAGACTATATCGAACCAGTTGTGCAATCTTGTGCCACAATTTTCTCTATTTCCACGTAAATCTCCAGTTTACGAAAATTACATAAGAACATGTCTGATTCTTGACCAATGTTTTAGTAGATGTTCAAGAAGCCTTAAAGAATGATTTTAATGAACATTATAGAATTCTTACCTGAGAGAATGCTAGAGTATTAACTAATATAGTGAGATCTATTGCACATAACCATTAAGATAATCAGTCAAGAGTGTTATAAGAGATGAATCACTTATCTGTTAGCCAAACGACTGTATCTAAATATGTAGCCCAAAAGGTCGTAAGCCGTGAAATCTTTGATTGGTAAGCATTATGAAAGCATTCATTGGAAAAAGATGAATATAAAAGATGGAGGATAATGAGAGAAAAACAATGGTGGTAAGACGTGATGATTTGGCTGAGAAATGAAG
>JAOWBH010000010.1:696130-708797 GCA_028566215.1 Silene coronaria
GTTGTGAAAAAGAGGGAAAGAGGGAGGGGTTATTCCGATGTGTACTTTACGAGTTTACGGGTCTGGTAATAAGAGGTTAATTCTGGGTGACTCTTACTGCGAAATTCTGGGTGACTTTTAACGAAGTTGATATGTATCTGCTGCTGAATATATATAGTTGTTTTTCACAAGACAAGGTACCTTGCGTAACAATAAAAACTACATTTTAGCATTGTCCCTCAAGGACTACCAAAATAGTGTTGTGAAAAAGGGGGAAAGAGGGAGGGGTTATTCCGATGTGTACATTACGTGTCTGCTAATAAGAGGTTAATTCTGGGTGACTCTTACTGCGAAATTCCCACCAGAAGAGGAGGGGGGCAGATTTCGATATGCGTACTTTATGTGTGTGGTAATCAGAGGTTAATTCTGCATGACTCTTAATGCGAAATTCCCACCAAAATACATCAAATGACTGCTAGTTGAATGTAACTAGGTTATTCCACTATGAAAATGTTAAATCGTTATCGAAGAATAATGATCTTTGGTCCCAGAAGACAATCGTGCATAACTGCCTTTGGTTTATTTTCTGAATGTGTGTAATTAGTTCTTCTATTTGCCCTAGGGTCCTAGAAGATCTGTATGTTTCACATATTTCCTGCTTATGAAGCATCTGCTATCGGGTACCTATTCGTAAAAGAATGATCACTTTTTCATCTTGTCCCAGTATTTTTCCTTTGTTTGAAGCAATGAGTGGAAAGTGGTCAAACTAAAATATCATACTACTTTATGTCTATGTGGGTGGGTGGTAAGAGTGTTTGTACTCGCTGAAGCCTGAGAGTTATCATTCTTTTTGGGATGAAGGAGCAGAGTATTAAATTCTGTTTAATGATTTGATCAGAAGCGATTGTTGAGGGCCAGATCTCAGTCTACGAATTTTACTATCTCATTTTTCTTTATCCCCAGACTACCGGCTGAGATTTAATACAATGGGATGGAGTGATAATTGTCTTTGTCTTTCTTGTTTATTAATTTTTTGTAGTTGAGATGACACGAGTGTGATCACGATTCATGCACTAATGAGAGCTATTGACCTGAAATCTGGGACATTTTATTGGGTAGGAAGTCCCCACCATCCAACATTCTAAAAACCAAAATTGAGGAAAGTGGGAGAAAGTACCATGGAGTAGGGATGATTATTATTGGGTTACTTTTTCTGTGTATGTATTTTGTTCGTGCCTATTAGAGACCCATCATGCTGTTCTGCAATTCAAGTGATGTCACTGAATTCTGCAAGTCTTGTGTTACCTTTTTAGGTTTAGCTGCTGCATAATCCTATGGGATCCTTGTTGAGGGCAGTTTGTCAATGCTTCTTTATTTAGTCAATTACTTCCTACGATCTATGTTTAATACTTCTAATGATTCTAATTTGATGTAATATTTCTCTAAAACATACTTCTGCCTTATGTGGACTTCCATTATGTATCAGGACAAATCTGATGAAGCTTCGCTCAGATTACAAAGATGCCTTTGTTGAGAAGCATGGAGTCAAGTTGGGATTCATGTCAGGATTCGTTAAAGTTAGTGCTTCTGTTCTCATTTTTTCTCAGTAGCATATATATCTGTCATGTACACGTGAAATGGATTTGCTAATGCTGTGTTTTTGCTGTGTATAGGCGGCAGTGAGTGGACTTCAAAGTCAACCAATTGTCAATGCTGTTATAGATGGAGATGACATAATATACAGAGACTACATTGATATAAGTATTGCTGTGGGAACTTCTAAGGTCTCTGTTTAATTCATTTTATTCAGATTCTATTTTCCAAGCCATCGAATAACATCGAATAACACGCTAATTCCTCTGCTTCTTTCCAATTATGAATTTGAGAAACACAATTAAAAGAAGTCTTGGTGTACAATACTCCCCAATTTTGTTTTCCGTCTCTTTCAAATCTTATTTGTTGGCTTGAGTGAATGGGTGGTTTGGTACTTTGGTCACATTTTTTAAATCAGGATAGTAGTCGGTTTAGGGCAAGACCTGAAAGTTGCTAAGAAAACTGACTGCACTTGTGCTAATGTATGAAATCTGTTTCATTGGTGAGTAGGGTCTTGTAGTTCCTGTCGTCCGGGGAGCTGAGAAGATGAACTTTGCTGAGATAGAAAAGGAGATTAACTCTCTTGCTAAGAAGGCAAATGATGGAAAACTATCAGTTGACGAAATGGCTGGAGGCTCATTCACTATTTCAAATGGTGGCGTCTATGGAAGCCTTCTAAGTACCCCAATCATCAACCCGCCCCAGGTACACAAAATTTTCGTGACTGTTGGTTTCAAATCAGCTCTTGGGCTGACTGCTGAATAATCTTTAATCCCTTCGATTAACAAATGCCTTTTATTTAAAAACGCGATGTTTAAGGAAAACAACACATATGTGTAAATGTGCAAGTGGGCCAAATCAATCGTGGATTAAATATTAGTTTGAGAATTGATCTTGGAATCAGCCTGATATTGGTCGGTTCGTAATTCTGATCGCACTAACCTTCAAGACCATGATAAGGTGACATGGCTGATATTTAATTCCTTGAATTTTACAAAAGTGAACTTTGTAATGGGATACAAAGGAACAGAAGGATGATTGCGATGTGGCTCTTTTGAGTCTTGCCTTAATGTTACTCTTTTCTACTCTGGCAGTCAGCAATTTTAGGAATGCACTCGATAGTAAACCGCCCTATGGTAGTTGGAGGTCAGATAGTTGCGAGGCCGATGATGTACGTAGCTCTGACTTATGACCACAGACTGATTGATGGGAGAGAGGCAGTACTCTTCTTGCGCCGCATTAAGGATGTGATTGAAGATCCCAGGAGATTGCTTCTTGACATTTGATCTGCTTAAGGTCAAGAGTTGGAGGAGTTTCACTGTTCAACAGTTTCCAAGTGGCTACGTGAAAATAAAAACAAATGGTCATGTAATCATAAAATTTTGGGGGTTGATTCGGGCCCTGCATCGAGAATTTCAGACAACTGCATTATGCTTGAGTGAATGCAAACCTCCGTATGTAGGAAGAGAGCGTTGGACTTTGGTTCCATGGCAATATTTTTCAAATTTTGTTTTTGAGCATAGTAAAGTTTATTACTATGTTGATGTTGAATTGAAAATACCGCCTTCTTTGAAAGTTTTAAGCTATGCATCATTGTTTCAAATGTGCATTTAGCGATTGCCCAACACCTCTCCCATTCAATTCAAAGGTAACATACCTTTTGCTTTTTAGGAAACTTGAAAAGATTGATCAATTTACAACGAAGTCCTACAGTTTGCATCTTAACTGGTTAACCACCTTTCAAATAATCAACTACATTTTGCTTAATTATTGAGGGGTTACAAGAATAAATCGGTCCCATCTTTTTCTAAAGAAAATTTGGATTTGTTGGGTGAAAGGGCGAAATAAATATTTGTGGTCAGTTTGTTCGTCAGGTCTACAAATATGTAATATGTAATTGGCCTGGAATCATAAATAAAATACTGTCAAATTGATTTGGATGAAAAGAGGAGGAATTTGTGATTGATCAATTGGTCTCTAAGAATATACTGCGATGAAAATGCTTAAAAATGGTCTCGATGATATTCAGGTCTTGATGGATCTTAACTTACACTCTCTTCGTTTAAATTATTTGTTTACGTTTTTATTCTTTGTTAGATGTTTTGGAATGGAGGGACTAGTTTTTGACCATAATTACATGGTGATTTGACAGACTTTTCTTAGTTTCATGCTTTCATTATAAAGTTGGAGATAGATATCATACCTATTTCTAAAAAACTAAAAATGCATCAAGCATTCAAGCTCTACCATTTCCTCATTTAAACTCCTTTAACAAAATTTTCTCCACTAAATCCCATTATTTCTTTGTTTTACGGATAAATTTAGAACCGTGAGACTTGAGAGTGTGGTAATAAATTCTTATTGATCACTAAAATTCTAATTTTCTTGGCAAAAATTACCAAAAATCTTACAGCAGTGAAATGATCCAGCCCCAAAGACTTGTGGTACCCGAAATAAGTCATGAAGGAGATCCAAACATACCGGCACCCAAAAAACTTACACGACCTAATCCAAAATGCACAACATGAATGACCAACTCGAAGACTGACTGACTTTGTCAAGTCTACTGCAAGCGTGTGATGTACGCTCACTTCTGCTGTGACGTCTTTAGCAAACACCATACCATCTGCACCATTTATTCCCAAAAAGACCACAATGTATAAGGGGAACCGAAATCACCATTCCACTAGCAATTACAAGAACAACGAAACACATTTCAGGACCGAGTTTTGTTCAGCATCCTAAAAACAAGAACAAATTACAAGATTGTCAATGTAGCTGGTTGCTCTACATTACGTTGGCTTGTAGTATTTGGTTGGCACAAAAGGCATCTTCGAGACGACCCCTTCATACGACTTCCCTCTTAAAACAATGTTAACCTTAGTTCCGGCCTTGTGGTTTCCAGACTTCACATACCCCATAGCTATGTTCTTCTTAAGGCAAGGGCTAAATCCTCCACTTGTGATTTCACCAATGTTTTCTCCCTTTTCGTTCTTAATCTCGCTATGACTTCTAGCTGGAGGCCCAGAAGAGATGAACCCTGCCCGTCTGATAGATGGGCCATCAGCAATTTGCTTGAGTATAACTTCGGCACCTAGAAACCCGCCCTCGGCACGTCTTCTCTTGCCGACGGCCCAAGTAAGCCCCGCCTCAACAGGTGTAATGTGTTGTTCCAGATCGTTGCCATACAAACATAGACCGGCTTCCAGCCTAAGACTGTCTCGTGCCCCCAGCCCTGTCACTCTGTCAGTCTTATCTTCCCTTCGGATTTCTCTAAAATTTGTTTTGCAAGGTCTACGGCATACTCATCGGGGACTGAGATCTCAAACCCATCTTCACCTGTATAACTGAAATCACAAAAGGAATCTCAGAAATAAAAACTTGAATAAAATATCACAGAAACCCTGCAATGAGTTTGATAGTGCAAAAGCAAGACAAATAATCCCACATGGCCACAAATACAAGCAAAGCTGACGTGGCAAATACGTAAATGGCTGTGTACAGAATGTCGGATGTATGCGGCTTACCCATGTGTTAACTATTAACAACATAGTGAGGGCGTTTCTAGATGACCGTTATATAAATTGTATTGAATGACAAATATTCATAATAAAAAGAAGCACATCAAGTACAATGAACTATTTTGTTCTATTCCATCGTAAAGCAACCAAAAAAGGGGTCTTAGTGTCATACCCAGTCCTGGTAAGATAGCAAGGGAAGCCACTGATATCGATCATAGAGAATGCCCCGAAGTACATCTTGCTCAAGTCCTCCTTGGTCAATTTTTGAAGAACAGGAGCAGCAAGAGGACCCTGGGTACATGCATCCAACAAGTTTAATAACATAACTTTATAATAGAAGATTAGAAGGTAACATTTGAAGATTAAACAGAAGTTAGATAGAAACTAGAAAGTGATCAATTAGTACGGGACATTGGGACAAACCAAAATGGACTTGTGATCATTGTTCTGGAACGAAGAGAAACATTGTGGAACAGATCAGTGGCAATTGATGGAAAGAACAGAATGCCCGGGATTGAATTTAACTATTGTACATTGTGAAAAAATAGAGGCTAAACTTGTAACTATCAAACTTAAAACGGCAGACGATATGTATGGGATCGAGCCCATGGAGGAAGTATATTTCAGTGACGCACCACGGTGTCTCTACCTAATTAGTACGAAAGAGCCTAATGCTTGTTAGCATGCATAATTAATAGGAAAATGAACACTTCAAAAATCAACCTGCAAGGCAAGAAGAGATCTCTCGTCGTGAATGTGCCATGAGACATCACCACCTTTAGCCTTGTAGGACTTCATATGCTCCTCAATATGTGCAAGATCCTTATCCCTGCAACCCGCATTCACTACCAAATATATGTGATCATCCTTCACCTTGGTAATTACAGTGTCATCAATTGCGCCACCCTTTTCATTTGTGAAAACGGATAAAGATCCGGTACCTGGGGCAAGCCCGGCAATGTCACCAATAACAAGCTTTTCAAGGAAAGGAATGCAATCCTTCCCCTTGAGACTAAGTCCACACATATGAGCAACATCAAAAAGACTGCCGTTCTCTCTACAATTGACAGTCGAATCCATTATGGAGTCTTTGTATTGAATAGGCATGCTCCAACCAGCAAAAGGTACCATCTTCCCACCATTTTCAACATGAAAGTCATGAAGAGCAGTCTTCTTGAGATCACCCTCACTAGAGAAACATCGACGACTAGCAACTTTATTTCCTGCATGAGTGAGTCGCCTGGTAATTGATTGCCCAAGCTGCCATAGCCCTCCTCCTCTCATCCCCTTGTATTAAAAATCAAAATCTCTGAACACAAGATTAAACAAATCGTAAGAGAAAATTCTGTAGTATCAGGCAGCAACATTTATGCCTTGAATTATGAAAAGATTATACTTAATTACTCTATAATAAGTTGAGACGAGGCCATCAGAAGGACAGGAAACATTTAACGGGTAAAAAATATGGAGTAACTTAATTTGACAGCAAAGAAGAGTCACGATTCATTATCCTAAGCAATCTCTAGGATATAACTTCTACAGAATGCTTACATATTCATACTTCATATGTGACAGCAACGTATCAAAGAACGACATTCCAATTATACCAAGTTAATTTGGGTACAAACCTTGGGTGGAGGGAAAGTTACGGGGATCCTCCCAAAATTAGGATTGAAGTCTGATGCTTACCAACCCGAATCTGTACCAAATTCAATACTCCTCCATCCCATTACTATTGTCCTATTTCCCTCTAATTTTATCCTTATTTAATTGCCCCCTTTCCAAATTTAGCAAGTGCAAGCATTGAACATCCAATATTGCCCCTAGATAACTTGCTATCACTCCCTCCATCACGACGAAATTGTCCCCATTCTATTTATTTTAAGGGGTAGAATTTATCACATTTCCTTAAATCATCCCAAATAGAAAGGGGGACTATAACATTGGTAAGGATGTATAAGCATATAACAACCATGACAATCATGCATGGAGACAGAAAATAAAATTCTGAGACGAAATGAGAACCTTTGAGTTTGAGTTTTGGGGAAATTGAAAAGGCAAGTATCTATACAAGGATTACAAGCATTAATTCAAGAAAAACTTTTAGAATATTGTGCTTCTAATTACTCGCAAGGTGCATATGTTCGAAATAGAAGACTGCCACCCTTCTAACCCTCCTCGCTTTACACAAATAGCAATGTGATGATAAAGAATATTCTCTCCGTACCAATCATTCATTGTGAGGGTATTTTAATCAAAGGTAAACAAATGATTGAGACGGGGTGAGTATAACTTTCAATACAAGAAATGCAATACTCCTAACTAGAATTCAAATAGGCCAGTACAAGTGCTAACAGAACCCTGCAAACCAAACATTCAATTTCACTTGAAAATACAATATGATGTCAATTCATAATGTTCCACAACATTTAAATCCATCAAACACGGTGCAAGCAATATACAGTCTCCAATTGCCAATATGGGTTATACCAAATAAATCGATTGCACATTTGTACCCATCAATAAATGAGAAATGATAAATAAACAGAGATTCACAAACAAAGTTTCAAAAATAAAGAACTACTCTCTTTGTCCTAATCACTTGTTTACATTGGATAAAATACCACGCGGAGAATAAAAAAGTAAACAAACGATTGAGACGGGGAGTAGCTGAAATATAAAGCCGTCAAGATCTAAATTTTATCAATTAAAAATATTGTACATGAATGAGTGATAATAAAAGTGTTGGATAAAAAAAAGTGATGAAAGGAGTAAAAATACCTCCAGAATTAGGAAATGGAATGAGCAAATAACACCCCAATATCATGGTTATCTGCTTGTCTCGCAGTGATACCAGTATTAATGGAGCTAGGATCCTCTCCATTACTTCAAAAGGAATGGATGGTCCATTATCCTAATACAATAATATAAGATTATTATATTCTCTTTAAGTTATCAAAACACTTGGATCGTTTTGGAACTAAATTTGAGCCGTTGAGAGGTATTGGAAGGTAATGGAGAAAGGAGGGTAATGGAGAGGATCAAGACCGGTATTAATGTATACCAAAGCCAGAAAGCTAGGTAGCACCAAATTACCAAAATGGACACAGACACGGACACGTGATACGACATTAATTGAAATTTAGCATACGGGACACATTATTTAAATTTAATAAAATATACTCCCTCCTATTTAGCCTAAAGTTCCCTCTTTCATTTTTCATGGTAATCACGTTTTGTTCCCTCTTTCCTTATTTGGAAACATTTGTGTGGTCCAAATTCAATTTCAAGTGGGGTCGGGTGTTTTGTGTGGTCCATATTCACTTCCTTATTTTTGTGCCAAAAAAAAGGGGAACATTAGGCTGAATAGGAGGGAGTAGTATATATTATGGTTATAAATAATGTATGATTTTATTTTGAAATTAAATCTAAGTAAGTGAAGTAAAATTTAACCCAAACCAAACTTCTAATCAATCTCTTTTGACATTTTATCCCTCGTTTAAACTATAACATGTATAGGCGTGTGTCCGACGATTGTCGTGTGTCCGACACGGCATAGGATGATAGGACACGGGAAAAGTAATTAGGACGAGTATCTGTGCTACCAAAGGCGAAATGATTTTTTTTTTAATATTAAATTTTAAAAATATTAGGCTAAAAATATTACTTTATGCGACAACTAACATGGCTAAGTATCCAATTTCGGTCCAATAAGTCTTGCTTGTGACGGATATATCCGTCACAAGCAAATGACGGGTCGCAAATAGTACCATTTCATTAGAAAATGGGATGAAAATGGACCGGATGAAAAGGCGCCAGTTTTGAAAACCAAATGGGTTGGTTGAGTTGACAAGAGAGAGGGGGATGTGACAAGTCCTTTATTAAATATAATTAAACTCTATTTCTTTCCCAATGCAAGATTTTTACCAAATAATTCAAACTCTCATATTTAACCTAACTTAATACAATCACTCTCTCATTTCACCGTCCCCATTTTACCTCTCTCATCCTCTCTCAAGACACAAAATCTCTCATCTCTCATCTTCATCTTCATTACAAATCGCCTAAGATACAAGACATTGAAATATGGTAACCAAACAATCATCAAAACATCAACCATTTAAGAAGAATGCTACACATAAAGAGGCAATAGAAGATGTTGGAGGAGGTTATTTGCTTTTCATAAATTTGTTTTTTCAGTTTAGTTGTTTATCTTGTTTTTTTATGTTGTAAAAATGGTGACATGCAAAAGATCCATGTCGGCAAATGAGCCAGTTATTTGTTCTTCATAAACTTGTTTTACATTTTTTGGTTTTTGTTGTTGTTTATGGTGTAAAAATAGCGACATGCAAATGATCCATGTAAAAATGTTCAAAGCGTCTCCCTTGTGACGGGTCGGATCTTGGGACGGATCATTTATGAGAGGAAATGGTAAAGAGGACAAGGGTAGGACCCCCCATGTGCTTCTCCACTTACCCTTGTTGAGTATTTTGTGAGAGGAAATGGTATCCGTCACAAGGTTGTGACGGATACCTTCTGTCACAAATAAGAATTTGCCATTTATCAATTCTTGTATAATGAACTATTGTATTTTCTTAGTGATATTTGCTTCATTGTATTATGTTACTCCTTCAGTTTATATATCAGATCATTTTGCTACATTTATTTTTGGCACAAAGATGAATTAAATGAGATAGATATAATTTAAGAAATAGTTTAACTTCTAAGGATGTCATCTTGCATATACCTATACGAGAACCTAAATATATGAACATAATCATAAAAACATAGAAAACCTAATGAAACAGAGTTATGTTTCTAAAAGAATTAGCAGGAGGCATTGTTATCAGAATCCCGATTCGATTCTACAACTTTACGATCTAAAAATGCTTGACTACCGATCTTAAATCTTACGATTCTATCATGGTTGTAGAATCTTACGATTCCATAAATTTGAAAATTTCTGAACGTAGGATCATAATACGATCTTACGATCCTACGATCCGATTTCATAGTAAAAAAAAACTACTATAGATTTTTATATAATGACATCGTAAAACTCAAATTTTGTGTAAGATTTAGAAACATGTTCGTATAATGATATTAAAATCACTGATTATAAATATTTTATGAAAAAATATTAATAAATAAGTATTTTCACCTTCAATTATATGTTTTTACGAAATAAAAAACTATATTTAGTGAGTTTGTAGAATCTTACGATTCTACGATCCGATTATACCGACTCGATCCTACCCACCCCATCGATCCAAAGTAGAATCTCGATCCTGACAACATTGCATACATGTCTAACACAAATACTTCTTGAAGCGGTTTTTTACACTTTTATAAACACAAATATTTGTGTAAGGCGACCTTACACATGTTTATTGTAAATCCGGTTTTTGTTCTAAAACTATTTTTATCCGCTATATGATTATGTTTAGATTCGCTCGGCAATATCTGTGTTAAAACTGCCTTACACAAAACTAATTGTAATACGTGTTTTTAGCAACTACGAAAGTTATGTATTGACCAAGTGGAACAATGTTTTTTACATATTTGACATGGGAATCCCCTGTTTGTTCCTCTGTTTCAGTAGGACACATTTCTGAGAAGTTCGAGTGTTGAACAATAAGAAATCTTCAAAAACAATGGCTCAAGACAATAGTGTACTAAACGCACTCGATGCTGCAAAGACGCAATGGTACCATTTCACGGCCATAGTTGTAGCGGGTATGGGATTCTTCACAGACGCCTATGATCTCTTTAGCATCTCCTTAGTCACAAAGCTTCTTGGTCGTATTTACTACACCCACCCTAACGCTCCAAATCCCGGTACATTGCCACCAAATGTCTCGGCCGCTGTCAATGGTGTTGCCTTTTGCGGGAGTCTCTCCGGACAGCTCTTCTTCGGGTGGCTAGGAGACAAATTGGGTCGTAAAAAGGTTTATGGTATGACCCTAATGATGATGGTCATAAGCTCCCTTGCTTCCGGATTCTCAATTGGGCACGATGCCAAAGCCGTGATGGCCTCCTTATGCTTCTTCAGGTTTTGGCTTGGGTTTGGTATTGGTGGTGATTACCCTCTTTCGGCTACTATAATGTCCGAGTATTCCAACAAGAAGACGCGTGGATCTTTCATTGCTGCCGTGTTTGCTATGCAGGGTTTCGGGAATTTGACAGGAGGCATTCTCGCCTTGATCGTTTCAACAGCTTTCAAGGCAGCGTTCCCTGCACCTTCATATCAGGATAACGCACCTGCATCCCTCGTCCCACAAGCGGACTATGTGTGGCGAATTATTCTCATGTTTGGGGCTGCCCCAGCGTTGCTGACGTACTATTGGCGTATGAAGATGCCTGAGACCGCTCGGTACACCACCCTGGTGGCGCAAAATTCTAAGAAAGCCGCCTCAGACATGTCTAGGGTAATCAAGATGAAACACCAAAACGAAGCAGAAAGAGCCGAAGATTCATCATCACCACCATCACCACCGTCTCAGAAGAGGGCTAAGCAATACGGCCTATTCTCTAAAAAATTCGTTAAACGACACGGGCTCCACTTGCTTGGGACCACTAGCTGTTGGTTCCTCCTCGACATCGCGTTTTATAGCAACAACCTTTTTCAAAAGGACATTTTCAGCGCAGTGGGTTGGCTTCCGGCTGAAAAATCCATGAGTGCTCTCCAAGAGGTCTACATGGTAGCCCGGGCTCAAACCTTGGTCTCCCTATGTGGGACTCTCCCAGGGTACTGGTTCACAGTCGCCTTCATCGACATTTTGGGCCGGTTCTACATCCAGTTGATAGGGTTCGGGTTTATGACTGCCTTTATGTTTGCGCTGGCCATTCCGTACCACCACTGGACCACCCCAGGGAACCACATTGGGTTTATAGTCATGTATGCCTTCACCTTCTTTTTCGCCAACTTTGGACCAAACGCAACTACGTTCGTGCTCCCGGCTGAGATATTTCCAGCTCGTGTCAGGTCGACTTGTCATGGTATATCGTCCGCTGCAGGGAAGTTAGGGGCGATTATTGGGGCATTCGGGTTTTTGTACTTGGCACAGTCTCCTGATCCGGCTAAAACAGATGCAGGGTATCCACCGGGTATTGGAGTTAGGAACTCGTTATTGATATTAGCAGGAATTTCTGGACTCGGGTTTTTTACAACATTCCTTTTGCCCGAAACTAAAGGGAAGTCCTTGGAAGAGGTATGTGGTGAGCATAATGATGAAGATGAAGAGGATGCTCAACAAGGTGGTTCGGACAATAGAACAGACCCGATTTAAACATTATTTTTAGTACAGACCGGATTGAAGGTACCATGGATGGTGGTCGTGGGTGCGCATAGATTTGCCTTCGTATTGTACTAGCTTGCGCTTCCTTTTAACACCCGAAAAAAAGAAGAAAAAAAAAGGTTAACTGATCAATTGTACGGGGAAGGTGCATGATAAAAGGCAGTCGCATTGCAATAAGCACTACTGAGTACTGATGGCTAAGGATAGTTACGAACTTGAACTCAACAAATTTTGGGATTTTTGGTTTGATTTAACAGTGCAAGTAGAAAATTTCGC
>JAOWBH010000010.1:711471-726751 GCA_028566215.1 Silene coronaria
CCTTATTGCCTCATGGTGTAAGTTAGAAATATGATGAAAAGCTGATATAACATCTTTTTTGCATTAGCTATAGAAATGAGTTGCTAATGAGTTACCTAAGCTATGTAAGAAAAAGAACTCTCAACCAGTTAGTGTTAAAAAAGGACAAGATCAATGTCTTTATCTTATGGCATCGTTGGTTCTGGATTAATAAAGCAAAATGATTCCATGAACTATTGGTCGTTTTTTTATATTCTGAAGTAGGAGTCATTTTATGCGATTTTCATTATGGATCATCTGCAAACAATCAACTGACACTAAACACAAGGGTAGGGCTTAGTACAACCGATCCCTCGAGGCACCGAGTAATTTTCTTGTCGAACCTCTGACTGAATTGCCTAAGACATTCAAGTTCCCAATGACTTTCAGATATCAAGCAAAAACATGGTACTCCTAGATGGTGCCTTTATGCTTTTGTTGTAGTGTTGTATTGTTGCTGAGTATCATGATTTCTTGATAGAAATGTTGCTTAAGCAATTTGAGCAGGGCTATCAAAAGCTCTCTGCATTTGAGAACATGACTATCTAGCTTATCTGAGATTCTGTTCCCACAATGTGGTGGGTTGAATCTACCTGCTTATTGACCCAGCTGTGCAAGACACCTATGCTATCCTTAAGTGACGTTTCCTGTCATGAATGTTTCATAATTTTAATCAGGAAAAGGTATTCGTTAGTAATAGAAAAAAGGAATTGAAAGCTGATGCAACAGTGAAAGTAACATATCTCAACAGAAGCATGTTTGTACCTTGTGAACATTGGGCCAATTGTGTTCATTACTATTTTGTTCATTTCAGAATATCTCGCTTGGGAGAGGAGTGCCTAATTTTAAGACACCGAGTCACAAGGATTCTATCGGATTTGAAGATGATGATTATGATCAAGGAGAGAATTTTGATAATCAAAGATTCTACTCAACTAGAATCGGAGGCCGTATGCCGTTTCCACCATCTGCCAGTGGTTCTGGCAGGCCATTGTCGCCTTCTGTTGACAACTTTTCAGTCTCCAATTCACCAGGCAGGATGTTTGAAAGGGAGTCTCCTTCCCATTATGGGCGTAGGGTAAGAGGAAGAGATGAGGAGATAGTTGACTGGCAGAAAAGACATCGCTCTGGTGATTTCAATCCCGGTCGTGAAAATATTGCTGCCTTCGGTTTAAGTAATGGGTTTGACCATGATAGGCCAAGGGCTTTGATTGATGCTTATGGCCAAGATGATGGGCAAAGGTCTTTGATTAAGAAACCAGTAACGTTTGATCGCCAAATTGTGAATGGTGCAATGAATAAAATTGCTGAAAACTCATGGCAAAGTACGGAGGAGGAAGAATTCGATTGGGAAGATATGAGCCCTACGTTGGCGGATAGCAAGGCTAATAACTTCATCCAGTCTTCTATTCCATTAACCAGGGATTTCGGTCAAACATCGGTAAATTCTGTTCTTTCCAGACCCCTTGATCATAGTTCAAGGAGCAGTTGGGGAAATTCTGCACAGATGTTGAGGACAGAGGACTCTGAAAAAGCTTTTGAAGATGCCAATCACATCCGAACTGTATAGTCTTCAAACCCATTGATTACTTTATTTTGTCACTATCCATGTATTATGATTAGTTTCCATCTCATCCCTGTAGTCTCCTTGATTGACTTACTAATAACCTAACGCTTTCCTCCAACTTTCGTTAGCCTTCATCTATACTAGTTTTTCTGTGAGATGTTTTAGATCGTTATTTTTTCTCTTTAAAAACATGTTCTTCCTGTTAGACTACCCTTGTTTGTGTTATTTGGCTTGGATATGGTACCACTTCTGATCCTTTTATCAACATTTTAATGTTACTTTTCGATTGATGTACAGGGAACTTTGAATATGCCTAGTACGCTTGCTGCACCTTTACAAAAACTTCCAGTTGCTGGAAGAGAACATGCCTCTCAACTAAATATAAATGGAGCACCTCAAGAAGTACACTATTTTAAGCAAGATCATTTCCCTGTTTCAATGAGGGCTCCTTCACCTCTAGGGCCACCAATATCAACTGAAGTACGGCCTTCGACCAATTCACATAGCTTGATGCCTTTTCCGCCTCTCTATCCATCGCAAAAACAGCCAAGGCCGCCTTCATTTGAGTTTATGAATTCTAGCTTTACCATTTTGAATCAAGGTCCCCAACAATTTGAAAATGATGATAGCAGAAACTCATTTTCAATGAATCCAGCTCAACGTCCTCAGCCTGGAGTTGTTTCTGGTCATTACCAACCCCGCCTGCCCGTCTCCTTGCCGCAACCATTGCCTCCATCTCAGGAATCCCGGACCAATGTGGTATCTAGTGTAGCATTACTACGACCTGGTAATCTCGGATATCCGCATCAAGGCCAAATGGCTTCTTCTAGTAATATTCGGAACAACCCTATGCATGCGTTCCATTCTTCTCCTTTCCAGAATGCCGCTAATAGTTCAATGCAATTCCGTGGAGCCGTGCCACTGACCGTTTCAGGCCCTAGTCCATACTCTCACATTCTGCCTCTTTCCCAGAGTTCTGGTCCTGTTGCTAACCAGCCAACCCCTGTTAATATATCTGGTTTACTTGATTCTCTTGTCGCTAAAGGACTCTTCCCATTAGTGAAACAACCCTCTGAACAGGTAACTTTGTATTGATGCTTTTCAATACTTGTTTGTTTGTTCGATGTTTTTTTCTCCTTAATCATGATTTAGTTTTTTAGTTTCGCTTTCCCCCATTTCTTTGATATCTTCCAATTTTACTTTTTGTTCTGCTTCTTTGATGTCTCTCAACTCACTCTCATGTATGTGGCGAATTAACTCTTTCTCGTCACCTGTTTTGCATTGTGTATTGTTTTCCTTATATCCTAAACGATGATTGATCATGGAAGAAATCAATGAAATGGGGGGAGTATCTGTTGTTTTATTTATCGAATTTAATTTGTCTATTCTAAGGATTCCATTGGAGTAGAGTTTGATCCAGACCTCCTTAAAGTGCGCCATGAATCAGCCATACGGGCTCTGTATGAGGATCTTCCCAGGCAATGTACAACGTGTGGCCTAAGATTCAAGACACAAGATGAACACAGTAAACACATGGATTGGCATGTCACTAAGAATAGGATATCCAAGAATCGTAAGCACAATCCTTCTCGGAAGTGGTTTGTCAGTGCTAGTATGTGGCTCAGTGGCACAGAAGCTTTGGGTGTTGATGCAACTCCTGGGTTTTTGCCTACTGAGACTGCTGTTGAGATTAAGGATGATGAAGAGATGGCTGTGCCGGCAGATGAAGATCAAACTACCTGTGCTTTATGCGGGGAATCTTTCGAAGATTTTTATAGTGATGAGACTGAAGAATGGATGTATAGAGGAGCTGTATACTTGAACACACCTTATAGTGGAACAGGTTTAGGCATGGACAGATCACAGTTAGGCCTTATAGTACATGCTAAATGTAGGTCTGAGTCTACTCCTGCTCCTTCCTGACATTTTGGCCGTGCAAAACAGGTGAACACACAATTTAAATGTAAATGTGAGTAAACATCTCTTTTTAGTATTACTCCCTCTGTGCTAGTCAATTGTTATCTATTGTCTTTTTTTTGTGAGGGACATTTCAAACATAGATAACAATTGATTGGGACGGAGGGAGTAGCATATTGTGATGTTATTGGCATCACTATTATTTCTAAAGAAGATATATCTAGTTCCTTTCTCCTCTCAATTTGAGGATTTATCATATATGTTTATCTAGAGTGTGATGTTACCATTTCCGGTTGGGCCATTAATGAACTACTGTTATTCAGCTTTGTTATGTGATGGAATAAAGGAAAATGGTTTGCTAAGGTCTGGGTTCTTTTTTGTTTCTTTTATAATCATAAACTAGCCGAGTGCTCAGTTCTGTCATTGAGACACTGAGGTAGTGTTATAAAGATGCATCTACTTGTGAAATAATGTGTCAAGGTGGAGTAGCATGATAGTTTTATTATTTCTTTCCCAATGAGCCACTAGTTGTTTCCTTGACATGGATTGTAGGATCGTTCTCTTTGTGTGAGGTGGTCTACTGAAGCAGGTCTGTAGGGATACTCATGTTATGACGATTCTACATCTTATATGTCCAATTCTGGTTGTTGCATTGACATTGCTTTATTTAATGTGCTGTGTGTGTTATTTACAGAGTTCATTGGGTTATAACTTTCTCCTCTCCTGTGCATTATATTCAGGGGCAGCGAAGATGGTAGAGAAACGCACCGAATGAGGAGTAAATTATCGGCCTAGATACCCATCATTTGTAACATTAGTTTTGAGGTTTGGTTAGTTGCTATATCTTACATTTTTTTTTTTACCCTTTTTTATTAGTTTCCTTACGGAGATGTCCAATGGGAGACTTCATCACAGAATCATGTACATACAGTCAAGGATATCAGATTTTCAACCCATAGCCCCTTGCGGATAGACATGAATCTAAATAGTTTGGATTCTTTCTGTATCCCTTGTTTTTCCCCCTTCTATTTGAATATGAATCGCTCTGCAAATATGATGTTTGAAGTATTGAAGATTAGAAAAACTTGCAGCATATTTCTTACATGTACTGCAGGAAATGGTAGTAGCATCAATGTATCCTGGAAGCAGATCAGATCAGAATATAATCTGAGAGCACTTTACAAGAAGTTTCGAGAATATTGAAGGAAAAGAGTGCTGTATTATCTAGAGATGCTGAAGCCAAAGTTCATATTTGTAAAATGCAAAGCTGATCTATTTTCATCTTCCATGGAATTTGTACTTTGTTGTATATTGTATTAATGTTAATGAAACGAAACACTCAGGGTGTTATTGTTTACATTTTTGTTGATTTCAGTATCGTTGTGATGATTAGCACTATCTTTTTTGCGTTGCGAATTGTGTGTTTATTAAAGTTGATCAGCAATAATTAAGGACATGGATGAAGATCAAGTTGAATGGCAATGATTTTAACACCAGGTTTTATTAGGACTGGCACAACACATACACATAATAGTTAATACACTAGTTCGAGCAAACTAATCAATGGATTTAATAAATCTCAAAGAGCGTGAAAGGATCATTGATGGAAGCAAGTGGCATGTTTGTTATTGACTCTCAGCCATGATTATGAATATTTAGTAGGCTTGGACTGGGCTCATGCACGGGTTTGGACGGGCTATTGGGTTGGACTTTTGTAGCGTTTTAAAAATGTTTTGTCCGGACTTGCTTATTTTGTTAGAACATATGGTGAGACCAAGGGAGCTTATAATAAACACCCCCTAGAAATTGCGTTATGTAGTAAGATCATGATCATTCGCATGAAAGTGAACGCGGCACTAACCAAGGCAAGGAAAACTCGTTAAGAAGATGCATAATTTTAAGCGCACCAATCAAATTATATTATGTATGTACTAATTATGCTTAAATTATTGTAGATAATATGTATAATTATGCTTTAAATTATTGTAGTCAAAGAAAAGTATTTGTCTAAATATACATCAATGATTTGAGAAGTGCTATTGATGTCCTCTTGCAACCTTTTCCTCTTCAATAAATTTTAACTATAAGGGTAAAATAAATGTTACTTTTAGTATGTATATATTAGACAATAAGCTTGGAGAGAAGATCGAAAGCAGAAGATAAATAGTGTTCTTCAAATGATTATATATATATATATATCTATGAAAACATGTACTCAAATAATACAATTATATTGAAAGACATATTGAGCTTATTCTATGTAATGCAATATTGAATGAAATGATACGGTAAATATAGCTAACCTCGTAAACACTTTTGAAAATCATATTGCTTGTGTAATCTTGTCGAGCGACACAATATGAAAATTGATGTAGATTTATTTATCTTGTACGATTTTTTTTTAAAAAGGAACAAAAATACACTCTTTCATTTAATTTATCTTTTCTTTGTTAATTCCATTTCTCACAAAGTTTCACTCCTTAGTCATCAGTACACTTAACCCTCACCAAAATAAGACCCGTTTTTCATGAATGGAAAATCTTTTATCTCAATTCCTCTAATTCATTTGAGGGGCTTTAACTTTGGTCCACCTACAATTGATTTAGGTAAATAATTTTCAACTCAAAATTTCAAAATTGATAAATGACATCTCATGTAATGAGTGGAAGTTGGTCTAGTTACATAAATATCAAGGGGTAATAACTTAATCTCCTTACTAAATTTAAAAATGGACAATTAATTTGGCATAAATTAAGAAAGAAATATTTAATAAAAAATAAATTGAGAGAGTGCTTGTTTTACATTTTTCTAATAAGTTTACAACCAATGTTTGAACTTGTATGTGTGTGATCATTCTTCTAAATATTACTCGTATAATAAACTAACCCATCTCGCTCCACCAGTGCATCTAATCAATTTTTAACCCATAAGCTAGACTTGTATGTTTGTGCATTTGCAAACCATAGAAATTCGTGTATAGTAACTTAAGAAGGATTATGGTGTGCTATACCTATGCTTATGAGATCCATTAAAAAGATATATTTATGATTTATTTACAATTAAAATTGTGATATTTTCTTACTTCCTGTATTAATGTTTATTTTGTAACTCTCGTAGCAATCTTAAAAAATATATAAGAATGCAAGTAGAGTGGTATTTAGCTAACTATTATGTGAAATCTTGAATATGGTATCGATATAGAAGTAATTGAAACAAAGAGAACATTTAAGATATCACAAAGAGGTATTCGGCTTGCCAACGAATCTTGGTGAAATTTCAAGAGACTCATATTCAAGCATACTTAAGAGCAATTCCCTACTCTTACATTACTTACAATTGAAAGTTAGCACGATCTAAAGCATAGATTATAAATCAATAAATCAAAAGTTTATCATATATGTATAATTAAAAAAGAGAGTAATTATCTCGTAAACTTAGTAATTGATGAATACATAGGACTTCATTAATGACAGAACACAAGGTTTACATTGCAACATAGGTCTTTATGTAAGGAGAGTTGAGAGATTTATTCTTCTATGGAAAGAATATAAATTGCCTAAGTAAAAAAGATTTGGCATAGGAATATGATATTTAAATTATGATACAGAAACATGCTGTTGACGGCTATTGGGCTAGTTGTTTAGGTATTTGTTTCTCTTGTGTATAAAACATAGTAGATATTATATTAATCATCTTTAGATGGGCAATGAGCGGGAAAATAAGTAAGGAGAGCTTGCCACGTGTACAATTAGGGTTTAGCGGTTCTTGTATTATACTTTTACATAGATAAGATATACGTTTGACCCCTAATATCCAAGCGCTTCACTCTAAATATTTTCAAGAACACAAATTCTTAATTAAGATGGATATAATCGTCTTAAACTTTAAACGGAAAAATAAGACTAATGAGAGAAAGACAGATAGACCGAAACTAACAACAAGTATCCCATTTTAGTCGTCTAAATAGGGTGCTTTTAATCAATTTTAACCTTAAAACGAATAAGTCTGCCTAAACAGAAACCAATTTTTGCAAGAATGGAAGTCCATCGAACCCTAGTGACGGTACGTACAACGTACATACGTTACGTGCTCCCATCTCATCCAACATTGACAAACCTAAAACAAAAAAAATACAAGGAAACATCATGTACAAGTATCACCCACATGCATGAAATTTGATATACAGAGTAACATTAAAGGAGAGTGCAGTTAGTAGGCAGTCAAATTAAATAAGGTTCTGAAACTGAACAAATTAGAAAGTTCTGTCACCTCTGTCTCCTCTTACTTACGCATTCACTTCATTGCTCTGCTCTTCCCTCTTTACTTTTCTTTACTTTCTACTCGTCGTTTTACATACCTTGTATTCTTATATGTCTTTCCTACTTTTAATCTCTATTGTATACTTGTTTCAAATTAAGGAAACAACCGTTCCTACTAACTCCTTTGTAGCCTATATGTAAACAACAACAATTTTAAAACAAGGAGAATTTCATATACTTGGAACAAATACAAGAGTTTAATTTCCAAGACAACTTCTACAACTTAAGCATTCACAAGACAAGACAAGACAGGACAAGAATTCATCATCACTACAAGTCTACAATAAACACATCAACAAATTCCTACATTGATCTCCAAACAAAACACTAGAAATAATCTTACAATTGACAAGCACACTCTAATGTACCAAAGTAAAGTCTCAAGCTTAACATAATTAATTACTACTTGCAACAAAAACACTCTTTGAAAAGCTTATGAGGATGATCATTCTCCAACTTCATCTACTTGTCTTTTAACTTGCTCACTACGAGTATAATATTTAGGTGTAGTCAATACCCGAACCTATTACCCTTCCAACTTTAGCGATTCATATAGTCGTCATTAATATGATTCCTTTGAAAATTTCGCCATTGCAAGGATCGCAAAGGTGCGTTCTTGACTTCCTCCATCTAGCGATACTACTATAAATTCCTTCATTCTCTACCGCGTTATTATTTCTCTTCATCTACCATCAATCTGTTTGTATCAAAGAACACATAGTTAATGGTGTAAACAATGTATGAATAAGTGTGATTCTTAAGTTATACTGTGAAAAATTGAAAGCTACAACTAACTACTAAAATTGATGATTTTCGATATTAAATGGTTTAGGTCCAAAATGCACATTAATATAAAGTGGCTAGGTGAAAAACTTTATACAATGAAGTTATTGAGATAACAACTATGTGTCCACGATCATAAATACTAGCTAGAGTCTACCATAGGATCCAAGAACTTGGCAACTAGCTAGTTCGTCTTAATTTTGTTTGAAATAAATGTTACGATAATAACTTATTAGCATAAGCTATTATAAGGTTGTTGTATTCCGTAGCATAGTCTTACATTAGACCTTCTATTATGTCGCTTTGGAACGAAAGTGATAATAAAAAGTGAACTTACTCATCAGCATCAAAAGAGTGAGCATGTCATGAATCAAGCGTTAATGTCGCAAGCAACAGCGCCCTTAATCCTTTCCACAGTGCACTTAATTAAGCTATTAACAGTAGCCACGGAACCCAGTGAGAGTTTAGCAGTTGGAACCGAATCCACTAGGATTTGGAAAGCCACTGTTAACAATGACCCTCCTGAACCAGCCTCAATACCCGGGCCACCATGTCCGGTAACAGGTCCATCAGGAAGTATAGCAAAGCCTGATGGCAAGAGCGCGACATAGTCTGGATCACCTCCGTTTAATACCACATTCATCGCAACTACATCTACTGGCGCGTATATCACATATGAGCCTGTTGTATCCGTGCAACTCTCTTGGAGTATTAGCATGTTGCTCTGGCTTGAATTAGCACTCTACAAAACATGCAAAAATGAATTAGGAATTTTATTATTGTGCATATTTACGCTCCAAATTAAGGGTTGAGATAGTCGTACGAATCACATGAATTTATTTTTGTACTTACGTTCACTCGTAGTAGCGATACACTGTTCCCTTGATCTCGACCGTTAGCAATGTGAGCCATTTCTTGGACTAGACCACCATTTGAGAGGATATCCCACTACAATATTTATCAAATTGGAAACAAAATCATAAGGCTAGGAGCAAAACAACTTGTACAAATGTTTTAAGGCTTGACGACATGAGCATCATCGGAAACTATCAATAGGTAGCAAAGTTAAAAGAGTGTATGCACCTCGCTTCTCGAGGTTTCATCACGGAGGAAATCAAAGACTTGCTTGGGAGGAACTGGCATCCAAAATGAAGTAGCTGCACTAAGGACAATGCCAGGGGGGCGACCTGGGTCATCCATGCTTTTTCGAGTCATGACCCGAACATCATCAGCACCGCTTCCTGATAATGTAGTCCATGTGTGAGCTGTTGAAGCTCCAACTCCAGCACAAAAGCTCATCACCATCCTTTCTGCTAGTTTCAACATGCTCTTTCTCCCTTCTCTACTTGTTATTACTAATGCGTACCGCATCAACCAACAAAATTAAACCAAGATAAGTTAATTGAGTATTGTTAGAGTTTGAATTAATATTACAATACTCCAGGGTCTCAACGACTCCCACAAATTCTAGGATATCGGAATAGAGATAGGTCGTTTCCAGATGGCACAATTTGAAACTTGCGCCAAAGGTTGTACAAGAACGACTGACATTCATTGTGAAAGTGCGAGTATAAGAATATTATTAATGAGTGTAGATAATAATTTTACCACCAGCTTCTCCAGCAGGAATGTTGGTTGCCATAACACTTGCAAGTCTTTCACATTGTCTATCTAATGCTGAAACCCATCGTTTTGCTCCGAAGGCCAGCCCTGAACTTACGAGTCCTCTGTATATGTTATGGACTTCTCGGTCATCCACTTCTACATGTTCTACCCATGTTACCTTCATAATTTACACACATTTCAAATTCAAGTTAGTTTTACTTAAGTTACTGCAAAGTAAGAAAAAAGGCTCAAAAAATAGACGGTCTTCTTTGCTAATGATTCATTTCCGCTTTCAATACAAGTCATCATTAGGGTTAACGCTGAGTACAACCAATTTCTTCTACCTCGTCAGTTACAGGAATTTTTGTATTATTGGATCAAGAACAATATGTATGACGGGAAATTGTCGTTTGATTTATCTAAGTTACTCAAACTAATAGGTATCAACAACAATATGTATGACGGGAAATTGTATCATTTAAAACGAAGAATTGAGTGACATAGGATTTCATAATACCTTAGAGTAACCACTAGGCATCTCTTGGATTAAGCAACCAGAAGGCCTTCGACGACACCTGGGGATTGGACTAGGGCGCAAACCATCCAAGGAAACATCGACGATTGCCCAAATACCATCACCATGTTGCTTGCAGTACCTCACAAAGTAGTTCTCACGAGTTGGAACAAGCGGTGAAGGCACTTGAAACTCAGCTGTCATCTGTTATTAATATCCAACTTTGTAAGCATCATTATCAACATAAGAAAGTGATTAACATGAAGAAGAAACTATAAGTTTTAATTAATATAATTACCAATTGCAATGCTCCATTGTAATTGCCTGCTACTCCAGTTGATAAGACTTCTACTGTCATAGCTCTTGAAACTATTCCGGAGAACACACTTGACCATTGATTCTAATCATGCAAAAATGTTGAATCGAGCTTCAATTAATCCACATTTTCTCAGTTACTCCATAACAGTCAAGTTATTCACAGATACTTAAGACAATTTTACATAAATGTTATTATAAAACCGTCTGGTAGTATATAACTGCCTTGCCTATGGAGGTCAATAAATAAAGGACTGTTTCACAATATGATACGGAGCAATACTCAAAATGGTTGCAAAGTGTCCTTTAAAAATGCAAAAAACAAGCAGAATTCTTACCACATCCATGAAGATGTCAACCAAGTTCATATGATTCATGATGACAACACAAGAATCCCTAGAAGCTTCCGACTTCAACCCTAGTGGTGTCGGCCCAATTCCTCGAGGAAAGTTCCTGAAATACTCCTCCTCATTAAGTACTTCAATAGAGTTATCAGGGCTAGGGACCACCCACAAGGGGTCTCCGGCTTGAGCCATCCTAATAAGCTCTTCCATGGCTGCAACCGCTAGCTCAATAATTAAAGGCTTGTCAGCCTCAGTGGGTGGTGCGATGATTCGTAGGAGGTCCCCACCGGAGGCGTACATGGTATCCACCATACTCGATTGTGACCCGAAAACTCCATGGTCAAGGGAGGACCGAGAAGTCAAGGTTGGTGAGAGGTGTGAGTATGTTGCTATAGGCTTCCCTACGTACTTTGCTGCTATGCCTGATATCCTATCAATCTGTGGATTTTCATCATGCATTTGTTAAAATAACAAGATTACAAGTTTAACTAAGGAGTACTTAAAAATATTGCGACCAACTTAAATTAGCGACTGAGGCTATTGCAACTGACTTAAATTAGTTGCAAGTTAGTTGCTAAATCCAATTAGCGGCCAATTTTTGGTCGTTTGCAACCAACTCAGTAGGGTCGTAAAGCCCCCCCTTTTTTTTTGTAGTGACGATATGCATGTAATGATGAATAAAATGTTTGTATACCTCTTCTCTTAGTCGAGAATTCTCAATCCTTAGTTGCTGCTCATCAAAGGACATTTCACCAATGGCAGCAGGTCCTCCACAATTAGGGCACGTAGCATTGCTAAGGGCTTCTTTGAACCTGATGTTATCTGCTCGAAGCTTGTCATTTTCAGACCGAAGTATTTGATTCTCACTTCGCTCATGGTGTGCCTATCATGACGGGAGATACTTGGTTGTTAGCTACAGTTTATTCTTAGATGCTCGACTGATTTAAGTATCTAGCTTAACTGGTGAAGTCGTAGATTAGAGATGAACTAGTTTTATGACTTGTTTATTTTACACCATAAATTTACGCTTTAAAGCTAAGAACGGATGATTTCATTAATCAAGTCTGGTGAAGATCAGAAAATAAGAATTTAATATATACTTAATTCATTGTTGATTAACATTGATCAAAATTAAATAATTAATCACTAATTACTCTAGGTTATGTAGTAGCTACATTATTCCACATAGATGTTCATATATATTTGGTTTTACATAAATTATGTTAGAAAACTTAATGTAATAATGCCTTATAATTAGGAGATAAGGTGAGCAACCGCGATCCCAAATTAAAACTCGATAATAATAAACACATACTTCGTATTAGAAAAGTGTATTTGCGTAAATGCAATGTACCTTCATTTGAGTGCGTTTGTTTTGAAACCAAAACTTGACTTGAAGAGGCTCCAAGGTTAATCTACGACTTAATTCCTTCCTTTGCTTATCATCCGGATGAGGGCACTCTTTGAAGAAACTATTGCATATTAAAAATACCAATTAACCCATGAAGATAAATAAAGCAATTTCAATTAAATAAAATTTTTTTTAAAAAAAAAAACATAGCACTAAAATAAGAATAAAAATATTACTTCTCCAACTCTTGAATTTGATGTTGAGTGTGGCGATGGTATCTCTTCTTCTTATTAGGCCTTTGGGTCGGATCTTGATCATCACCCGAAATACCCTCCAAATTCTCGGTCACGGATCGACTACTCTCGAATTCATCATCTCTCATTTTCCCCAATTCAATCTCCTTATTATGGCCACCCATGTCTAGTAAAGAATGGTGCGTCTCAAACATATTAGACTGAAACATTTTGATTTATATTTCTTCAATAATTCTTGCACTTTCCTATTCTTCCTCCTTTTGTTGTTGTTCCATCTATGTACCAACAAAATAAAATAAAATTGATGTTATAAGATAATCAAGATCTTAGGCTTTGGAAAAAATAATCTCAAATAGGTGAACAAAAAAATGGGACAAATGTTACCATGTATAGTAACAAATGGTCAATAAAGTTACAAAGATGACATATAAAGAAAACCCTCAATGGAGATGTCTAATTGATAAAATTTAACTATTAGGTATGACGGTATGAGTTTGAAATCGACTAAACCTATACCAAACAGTACGAATTATAATTACCTAGAATTATTGAGAAAAAAAATCTTTAATCAACTAATAAAATAAAATTCGATGTGCGGAAAAAGTTATAAAAAAAATGAAGAGAAATTAAATGAAGAAATAGAGAAAATAAAAAAGAGAGTGTAAGTAGTTGAATGGTAGTATCATAAATGAAAACCCTAGAATTATCTCTAAAAAAAACAATTATTTGTCCTTTTATGCATTTTAGGTTTCTCTTTTCTTATGTAAAATAAAATAATAATATTGTAGGACTAGTGCATTGACTCTTTCTTTTTATTTTTCCAATGTAAGAGAACTCAATTTTGACTTTTGTCTTAGATAAGTGAGAAATAAATAATGTTCCAACTATTTATTTACGTGACATTCTAGATAAAATAGTTAATTTTAAAAAGATAATAAAAAAATATAAAGAGTTGACAGTGTGAATACTTAAAAAAGTGCCCTTTGACATACCGCTATATCTAAGCCACATTTTATTTTTTTCGACATGTAGATTATAACGTTTAACGAAAATCACGCTATTTTCAGATGTTATTTCCAGATAAATAAAAGTAACGGAAGAATAGTTTTGGAAAATATTACAAGAATGAATAAGTTGAATAATATACAGAAATGGAAAATGGTATAAGAGAAAGAAATATGGAGGAAAATTATGACCTAAAGAAAATGAGTTAATCCGACATCGTTAGAGAGGTACGAGTCTATAGAACAGATTTGATATCGTAAGGTCGTTTAAGCGACATTTTTACATAAAACGAACAATTTATAAACTAGAAGAGATTTAAAAAAAAAAAAAATTAATTACGTGAGCCATATATATTCACATGAATTTCACTATCTTAGGAAAGCTGTTCCATGAAAAATAAAAAAATTTCCAACAAGTAAGAAATTAAAAATGACACATATATTAAAGGAAAAAAATTACTTACAAGAAATATATAATGCAAAACGTGGATCTGATGAGAACTTGTTGTAGAGATTTTCCTATAAAATAATGAAAAAAAATAGAGAAAGAAGAAAGGGCAATTTGTGAAATAATTCTTGATTGTTTAAAAGAGGGGAAAGCAATAGTTAGAGGAAGAAGAAGGGTGGGAAGCAGAGGAGTAAATGCAAAGAGCGTATAGTTTTAGAGAGAGGATACAACAAGTGAAGGGCTTGCAAAATGCATTTATGGTGGTGGGGGTGTGAGGGTAAGCTGGTTTTATTGCTCAAGAACTATGAGATATCGCCATATCGGTTCGTATTGTGTAAAATCGTTGTATAATGTATAACGATTTGTTGTGAATCTTGTGATAAAAAAATGTGGTGCATAATTAATATAAAATCTTTGTACACGTAATAAAATTGGTCTTATTTTAGGTGTGGTAAGTGATTCAATATGGGTGTGAGCTGAGATAGATCCTTAATTAATAATGGGTACGAGATAGAAATATTTATTTGTTCATTAGTCTTTAGATCTTTTTGCCTATGAAAGTTTATGAATTTTGTAAATAAAATGGTAGATTTTCTCTTCATGCATAATTGTCCTTTTTTATAGCTTTTCTAAAATGTGTCTGTAGGGCACATATTAATAATACTTTCAAAAAAGTTTAACAATAAATACAGTATTGGATAATATCTTAAAAATTGCTTTATTATTTCAATTTTTCATTATATTTACGGATAATTCACGTGGTGCCCCTGAACTTTGTCAATTTGCACACGGTATCCAATATTTTAAGTTTATGTACATAATACCCTTTAAGTTTGATTTT
>JAOWBH010000010.1:735385-747843 GCA_028566215.1 Silene coronaria
AAAATGACCTGAATTGAATTACCCGATCCAAACTAATCAGAACCGAACTCAAATAACCAATATGACTGGTCTGCAGGTAGCTCATGTACTCCATACTTTTCTTCTCTACTGTGCAGATGGAAGTATCAAACTGAAAATAATTGTAGTAGGCATACTTATTTTGATTGCATTGGTGTCGGTTATCGCAATGTTCTACCTGTGGAAATGGATGTGTGGCGGAAATGGTAACATTGTCTCTTCTTAATAGTTAATACCAGCATTGCAGAGTCTATAAGATGTGTTACGCTTAGAGCGAATCATGTAAGGGCCAGTCCGCTATGCCCTGTCTTCTCGGCCCTCTAATTAACAGACGGGCCAAGCTCTTACATGATCACCTTTAGTTACGCTATGTTTAATAATTGTTTGTCGATTTGGCAGGAAAGAGAGCTAGACCGTCATCTAAAGAGGCACATTGGCATAAGCTTTTTGGCTCCACAGGTACTGATTTGCGACTGTTTGATTTCACAAAATTGGTTGAAGCAACAAACAACTTTTCGGACACCAACAAACTTGGCGAGGGAGGTTTTGGTCCCGTGTATAAGGTATTCCCTCCATCGCGATTTTACTGTCTCCTTTAACCAAAGGCCAGATTAAAGAAATACTGCCTGAATAGTATATACTATTAACACACTTGATTTACTTAAAACTGTGAGTGTATCGTCTCTAGGGAAAATGGGAAGACGGAGAAGATATTGCAGTTAAAAGGCTATCAAATCTGACGACACAAGGGGCCGAAGAGTTTATGAATGAAGTGATGGTGATCTCAAAACTTCAGCACAAAAACCTTGTAAGATTGCGGGGATGCTGCGTCGAAGGAGATGAAAAACTATTGGTATATGAACTTTTGCCAAATAAAAGTTTGGATGCATACATAGATCCAAAGCAACAAAAAGTGTTGGATTGGCCACAGCGGTTTAGCATCATCCAAGGAATATGTCGAGGCCTTCTTTATCTTCATAGGGATTCTCGATTGAAGATTATACATCGAGATTTGAAGCCAAGCAACATTTTGTTAGATGAAGAACTGAACCCAAAGATTTCGGATTTTGGGATGGCAAGGATCTTTGGTAGCAAACAAGATCAAGCTAACACGCTAAGAGTTGTCGGAACATAGTAATTACTTCACTGCTCACCCTTGTTATTATGTTTTAAACATTGAACCACACCCTTAAAAGATATTAAGTCTTATGTGTCTTAACTCATGTGCAGCGGCTACATGTCTCCGGAATATGCAATGCAAGGCATATTTTCTGAGAAATCAGATGTATTCAGCCTCGGAGTTTTGCTACTAGAAATTGTTAGTGGCAAAAAGAATCACGGGTTTCTGGACAAGGAGTCGTTGAACCTCCTAACATATGTAAGATTTCGTGAATCCTTGTGGATCATTTGCTTTGATGTAAGGCAAAAATAAGACGGTTTTACACAGAACTTCTTAAAATGATGCTAACTATGACAATTCGCTAAAATGTTTTCAGGCATGGATATTGTGGAACGAAAACAACATCATCTCATTGATCAATCCCGACATTCTTAACCAAAGCTCTGAAGGGCAGATATTAAAGTGCATTCAAGTAGGACTACTATGTGTACAGGAATTTCCTGAAGATAGGCCGGATGTTTCTTCATTGATTGCCATGCTTGATGTTGACGATGTAAAAACTCTTCCTATTCCGGAGTCACCCGGGTTTACGCGAAGCAAAGGGTTTTCCAGTGAAGAATTTCTCCAGCAAGTGTATGACTATAGCTTGACAAACAGTGTTTCGAGGTCTACTGCTAGCGGTCCTTAGTGTGTAATTATATGCCTGTAAGACTGTAACTTTTGAAAATTGACAGACTACTTACCTAAGTAAATGGTTCGGTTTCCTCTAAAATGTAAATATAATATGAACAAAAATATACTTCAAATAAATTTTTGACCTCCATATTCTTTACCTCTTGGTCTTGTGTACTTGTAACATGAACATAATACGAGACAGAGTTATGAAGGTTTTGAAGGCTGTCATGACCACATTCTCAGGGCATCAGCTGCATGCCGGCCTGCATTCATACCATGGCAAATGAGATTAGGCTGTGGCGACCAATATTCGAGATAAAACCTCAACTTGAAATATTGAACCGCATGTATAAAGTACAGGACAAAACCGATTTTAGTGTAGAATTTATGCAAAGGCTGTATTCAGGACAGACGGATACTGAGCAGCGACCTTTATCACGCCTTGACCATCTCCGTCCTATTAAAGTCGTTCCTCAATCCTTATTGCTGATGTAAAATAAGACATAGGAAGTGACATTCACGTTGTCCAACATAAGACCTAGTATTACAAAATGGATGTCGCGAACAAGATATAAGATGTGACTACGCGACATGATCATATAGTTGAAATATAATCCTGAGAAAATAGCTTGACCCTTACAAAAATATATACAAGTCGCTCGTTGATAAATCAATGTTGTTAACAAGGGGAATTTCAATCACTTTCAAACATAGATTCTTAATTAACAAGTTGGTAATTTTCACTGTTTTTGACTTAGTATGGATTTTAAGGTTGCCATGATCATGATAAGCTCCATGGCTTTCATATCACTGGACATTATTCGACACAAACTGGTATTCCAAATTTTCCAATGCATATCAGAGCTACAATCTGCACATTGCTGTTTATCATATGGCTAAATGTGTCGGCTTCATCCAATTCTATTACAATTCCGGAATCTCTAAAAAACCCGGAAACACTGATTTCTAGCAATGGTCGCTTCAAGCTAGGTTTCGTTAATAATTCGAGAAATCAATATCTTGGAATATGGATGCATAACAATACACATCCTGAGAGTTCATTGCAGGTTATATGGGTAGCCAACAGAGATAATCCTGTCAAAGACTCATCTCCAATGCTGCAGTTTTCGGATGACGGGAATCTTCAAGTAGTTGATGAACAAAACAAGATTTATTGGTCATCAAATGTATCATATAAAGCAAATGGCTCATCAGCTCAACTTCAAGATACAGGTAACCTTGCATTGATTGCAAACGGCAGTGATTCTGTCATATGGCAGAGTTTCGATTACCCCACAGATTCATTAATGCCAGGGCAAAAGTTGAGCTTCAGTAAAATTTTGAATGAAACAAAAACATTAATTTTATCATGGAAAACTAGTACTGATCCAGCAAGTGGTCGATTTCGCATTGTTAGTCTTCCATGCGAGCTACCTGAGTTTTTCATATTAGAGGGCGATAAGCCATTCTGGCGTTCAGGCCCTTGGAACGGGTATCTATTTCTCGGAGTGCCTCTTCTTAAGTCAGAGACCGTGTCAGGGTTTAATATAGATGACATTAATAACACGGTGGTGATATCTTATAAACTGGCAGATCAATCTGTTTATGAATGGTATGAGCTAACTTATGATGGTCGAATGGAACAAAAGTCATGGAATGACAGTATAGATGACTGGGGAGTTCACTGGCAAACTTTAGACTCTCAGTGTGATGTTTACGGAAACTGTGGCAAATTTGCAGTTTGTGATCCTAGGAAAGCACCAATTTGTGAATGTTTAAAAGGGTTTATCCCGGAAAATACAGACGAATGGAGGAAAGGAAATTGGACTAACGGATGTGTTCGGAGAACAGAACTGCAATGCCGCGCTCCAGGAAGCAAAGTTGACAAGTTTTTGCAATTGAAGCATATCAAAGTACCAGACTATGCTCATTGGATTCAAGCAGATGCAAGTGTCTGTCAGAGGAATTGCATGGGAAATTGTTCATGTCTAGCGTATTAATAATATTCTGGCGTTGGATGCATGTTATGGACAGCAGGCTTGATTGATCTACAACAGTACTCTGTTGATGGTGCTGATCTTTTCCTTCGTTTGGCTAATTTGGAACTTCCAGGTGAACAGTTTATCGAAAATTTTGTACATCATTTCACCATTTCATATGCAGTAGTGTTAAACTTAAGATTAACACTAGAAAGTCGAAAAATACCTGAACCTGATATGGCCGAGCTTGAACCAATAGTTCACAGGTGCATAATATCTAGAAGTACCCAGACCCAAACTGACTTGCTTGACATGTACCTGCGCCAAATTATCCATTTGATTCGATTAGTCAGAAGTGATATTCACACAATACGATATGTCTCTGTACTTTACTCTCCAAATGTGCAGATGAAACTGTCGAACGGAAAATAATCATAGCAGTCGTAGTGATTCCGAGTTCATTGGTATCTATTATCTCAGTGTTCTATGTAGAGAATAATAATTGAATGCTTGAATATTATTGATGATAATGGTTGCTTATATAGCAATTACAAGAGACGATATTTAGAAACATAATCAAATCAAACTAGAATATATCATAGAGATATATTTAACATAATATGGAAAACTAATGACTATTACAATATCTAAAAATATTTCTAATTGTAATACAATATTATATTCCTTATATTCTACCTGTGGAAGTGGATGCATCACAGAAATGGCAACATTGTTTATGCTGAATGCTAGTATTTGCACAGTATTTATTGCCATAATTTTACTCAATGTTGCTTCATTTTGCAGGAAAGAGAGCTATACAAACATCTAAAGAGGCACATTGGAGAAACATATTTGGTGCAACAGGTAGTAGCAATGATTTTCAGGATGTGCGACTGTTCGATTTCACAAAGTTGGTCGAAGCAACAGACAACTTTTCGGAAACCAACAAGCTTGGCAAAGGCAGCAAGTCTTGCAAGTGAGCTCTCACAAAAGGGAGAGAGGGGACAAGGTGGACACCCCCATGTGCTTCCCACTCATCCCTAAATGGGTATTTTGTGAGAGGAAACGGTATCCGTCACAAGCTTGTGATGGATACCTTCCGTCACAAATGAGATTTTGTGTGGCAAAGGGGGTTTCGGTCCTGTGTATAAGGTATTATGAAACATAGTAAAGTTGTAATGGCAAACGCAGATTCATTTACGACACTAATTGACAAGGTATGAGTAATGTTATTGCCACACTAATCAATATCTATCTATATTATTAATGGAGCTTTTTTTCAAGCGATTACAGAGTCTCCAACCTTAGCGAAACACCTCAATAAAATAAATAATTAAATAACTATACTAACTATTAAGTCTACAACTAAGACGTGCTACAACTCAAGACTAAAAGAGTTATATAAATATGTTATATTTAAAGGAGCAAAGAGACTTATATTGTATCCTGATTTTCGTAGTACACAACTTACTCAACGCATTATACTGTTGACATTTATACCCCTCTCATTCCCCTCCTATTTTCCCTCTCTATCCTCTCTCTATAATGTTTTCTCTCTTATGTACTGCATTAACATACGACGTAGTACGTACAACATTCAATTAAAAAAGAAAAAAAAGAAAACAGTGTATCAAATACCAAATAGGTTTGGTGTAGTGGTTGCTCACTTCATTCCTTAACCATGAGGTCAGGGGATCGATCCCTGTCCATGGGAATGGAGCAAACTCTTTGGCCAGCTGTTTACCTCTTCGTGAGAGCACCCGCGGCGAGGGGATTATACACTGTTGTCGACGGTGGACATCCCAATTTACACAAAAAAAAAATAAATACAAAATGAAAAAGGCTCCTGTGATCAAGTTGAGATTTAACACAAAAAGACAAAAAAATGTTGTTTCACTTCCGGTATTGAAAATTGGCAGCGCATCAAATTACTACGTCCTACTGTGAAAAAAAAATAATTTAAAAAAAAAAAAAAGCAAAACAATAGATTACAGACGCAAAACAAGGACACAATACACTACAATGTCGCTGGAGTCGCACTCTCGCCGTCGTCCCAAACCAGTAACAATACATTAACTAATTTAAATTATAAACCAGCAAACAACCGCTAACCCTGCTTTGTATATCGGTGGTTCTTAAAGGCGGCGAACAATCGCTAACGCCGACGAACAACCAGATAATCGATAGCAGTAAAAAATGATTGTGAAATATTAAAGTCCATTTTGTAACCTAACTATTTTTTTAGGTGAATCAAAATGACAATATTATGTGATACTTCTATGTAATTGTACAAAGCGAGGTTCACATTTATTATGAGTTTGTATCTCTATAGTTAAAAATAGTACAATCTTCCGCCTTCCATAATTATCTCATCTAATAAAATATATGCATTGGTTATTAATAGTTAATAACTATACAAATGAAATATTTGAAAAAGATATTTTTTTTCATTATACAAATATGTTTGGGACCTAGCGATTAAATAATATTAAGAAAATGTTAGGCGGAAAAATAATTAATGTGGGATTGCCAATAAATAGGAAGGAGTATATGTGAATTATGGATATAGATAGCATAGTACCGTAATTTGTAACGGTTTCTTACTTTCATATTGTTTGTACTCCTAATTTTTTGTAGTTACGGTTCTACTTGAAACATAAATAGATTTGAAGTATATTATTTTTTGTTCATTGATGAGCAGATACTTTTATCATACGAGTTATCAATGAAGACGACGACATTGGTGCATGTTCATGGAATACGATAAAACGAAACAAAGAAAGTATTGTAGATTTGTAGGTTTTATTCTCCGTTATAATTATTACAAGTATCGTTATGAGTTTTATATATTTTGATGCATATTCATGTACTATATCGTAATTTAAAACAACTACGGCCCCTTTATTCACGAGAAGTAGAGTAAATAACATGATTCTAATAGTATAAGCTCTTAGTATATCATCATCATCCATCATATAGATTAAATTACGGATAGGTTAGTCAATCAATGATCCATGCAGCACACGTACTTAATATCTATATCTATATCTATATCCCATTTATTCTACTACATGTGATGCATGCATACAGTTCAACAAGTAACATTTTACAGTAATACATCATAAACGATAAGCACTACAAAAAAGCTTGTGATTTCAAGAATAGTAAGTTTGACCCATCACAAGCTTGTGATGAATATCAGCCGTCACAAATGAGAATTTATGTTTTAAGAAACTTCTTCAAGTAAGATTAGAATCAACCCACTCTGTTATTAAAAAAATGCGGGGTACTAATTTATTCCATAGTTTATTATAGAAGGATATATGACGATTTGTACAAGTAAACTACTTGAATTGAGAATCACAAATATCTATACTTCTTCAAACCCTACTTAAAAATATAATATTATATTTTTAGCTATTGTAGAGAGTTTATTCGAGACATATATTGGTCAAGAAGAAGTATTTACAAAACAACTTTTATCTTAATGCACTTCAATTAAAGTTATATACGTTTTTTATTATTGAAAAAAAGGTGTTCACGAAGTTGAGCTTAAAAACAACATTTTCAATATCATTAAAAATAATCGAAAATACTCTACCAAACAACCCGTGCATACATTCAAATGTGTTCGCTAATAAGACCGTTACATAAATATTCGACATTCGAATGATAACCGATTGTTTGAATAATGTTTGGAATTTTTTTATTTTTTTTAAAAAGACCAACCTTTAATCCAGCTTAAATTGAGGATCCCACATATTATTCAACAGTATCAACACTTTAAATGAGGCAAAAATAACGGTCTTACAAAATAATTATCGGTAAATCAAAAGACGCACAAACAAGGACAAAGTGAAATGTAATAGGCGGATCTCTTTGAGATTATGCCTGATACGTGAGCTATCCATTGATACCAAAAAACACCAACAATCAGCCGACAATTTTTAAATCTAATTGTTTGATGTAATCGCATGTCTATAGTCGACAATAAAACAAAAGTGGCCATTATAGTCTCATGCAGACATGTGATTATATCAAATAATTAAATTAAAAACTCTTAATATATATCATCACAATAATATGATAAAAGTGAACATTTAAATATATTAAGATAAAAGATGAAAACTTATGGTCATTTTTTAAGTAATTACACCATAAGGCGTTCTTATAATATGTGAATCACTTATTGAAGTTGATGTAAGGTACAAAATACGAAATATTTGGTTAAAGAAGGTATTACTTTAATTCATGAGTAGTTTATGGTCTTCATTGATTTGTTAGCACGCACACTTTTTTTAACATCGATTTTTTTTACTACCGTTAAAAAGGGTATTGCTTCAATTCATGAATAATAGTTTAGTTCACCTCCTAGAGGTTTATTTCATCAAAGTTAAGCTCAATTCACACACATTTTTTTCTAAGTTAAGCTCCTATAAATCCAGTTTAGCTTCTATAAGTTCACTTCATCTAAATCAAGCTTCGATAAGTTAAGTTCAACTTTTATATTTTCAGTTTAGAAAAGTTATGCTCATATAAGTTAAGTTCATCTTTTAAACGAACAGTTCAGAAATGTTAAGCTCCTATAAGTTCAGTTCAACAAAATTACCCCAAAGGAACAGGGACTTAGAGTATTATTACATCATAATCATAAATTCAACGGATATTACAAATTGGCCCGGGCATCGCCTGAGATTAAATCTAGTTGTTGGTAACGGCAAGACAAAGTTACAAAATATGATGTTTAGCACCATATAATAGTATTGTTTGTTAAGATCACTAATATGTAATCGCCTTTATAAATTTTTAATTGATTATTATTTGTAGGTTATTGTTGTAACTTTGACGTGCCGTTACCAACAGTTTATTGATTATGTGAGATAAATAAATAGTTGATGACTAATATCGTTATTTACGACTTATTAATAACTAATATATTTTTATGTAACACTCGATTGTTTAGCACCATATAATAGTATTGTTTGTTAAGATCACTAATATGTAATCACCTTTAAAAAAAATTACGTGATTATTATTTATAGGTTATTGTTGTAACTTTGGCGTGCCGTTACCAACCGTTCATTGATTATGCGAGAAAAACAAATAATAAATAAATAGTTGATTGAATCTAGTTTACACCAGCTCCAAACAACATCGCCCGGACATCGTCCTTTTCATTGATACACCAGCTTCTCTTCTCTTCTCTTTTTTCGAGCGATTACAAAGAGTCCAAATTTTCAGAAATACATTCGAGCAATAATAAATTAATTAATTATTTAAATAAATATTATAAGAAAGTATTTTAGATCGTTTGATATTTAAGAACCAGAAAAAATTAAAGTGGATTCTATCATAAACACTTACCTCTTTGACTCCTTCTTTACCACTAAAACAAATTCCAATTACACTAAATAAATAAACTTATCAACATTAAACGATGAGATATATTTGAGTTGGGTGTTTTAAACAATAAAATATTACTAAAAATAATGATGAAAGTTCAATCTCATCTTGGTTATAGAATTTGTATTGGATTCAAAAAGACTAATTTATTTTGTATATAAAAGAAAAAAAAATCAGTTGTTGAACTCATATTGTTAAAATTTCATGCGTTTAGTCTCCTAATACATTTACTTCATTCTTTATCTCATGTTAAACCACTTTTGAAAGCTTTGATATATGTTAACATTTGCTTATTGTTATTGTGCATGCATGTCAATTTTTATTTTTAGATTATTTTAAGCTTAGTTATGTGAATTATTATCCATTTTCTTTTAATTTAGAGTTCTGATCATTGATTTATTTTCATAATATATTTAGGAGCAGGAGCAAGAAGTCATGAACCCCAAATTACTAGCTTGCTGAACGATTGATAATGCCATCAACAATAATTTTTTTGTCGTGCAAATTCTTGCGATTCCGTGAAAGTTCAACGGTCATTTTCTGGAAAAATTCAGTTACTAATACGGAGTACTATTATTAGAAGTGTGATATTGCTTTGGCTGCTAACTCCCTTAGTATTGGTGTATCTAATTGTAGTGTTCGTATCTCAAGCTTCTAATGTCGACTCTCTTTCAAAAATTCCATTTATCTGCTATTTAATTTGTTATTTACTATATACATTGTATTAGATTTTGTATATATCCTTGAGCTTACATAATTTTGATTTACAATTTCAGTTGATAGGAGGCGCGCTATTAAGACACTGCTAGAAAATATTCTTCATTATAAAGAATCCAACTATTCCGAAACTCTTTCGAGTGATATTAGAGTTTCCGACTTCTATAAAATTATCAAAATAATTAGATAGAACTTATTAGTTAAACTTTAATATGAAAAGTAGTTAAATTCCACAATTCATGTAAAAGATTAACTACATCTATGACAAGATAAAATTTAATTTGTTTTTAAGAAACTATGATTTAGACAATAATAACAAGTATAAGTTGGCCGTTGTAGCCAATATGAGATTTTCTTATATATAAAGCCAATTTTTTACTTTTTGGGAAGAATTTATGGGGAACACTGTAATTTCCTATGTTCAAAGAGCTTAGTTGCAAAACTGAGACCCACCAACCTGCTATCTCAATATGCATGGGATTTCCTTTCGGATACCTTGATAGTTGATATGCATATTTTAGATCTCCTTCTATGTCTTTGTTTTATATGGAGAAGTGGTTGTTTATTTGAAGTTTATCTATACAATATAATTTTCTTGACATGCATAATTTATTTAGCAATCTAATATACAGATTCTCCTTCTTTAATGTTATTAATTTCAGTAAAATTTGAAGGAGGATTTGAATTGATGCCCACATCAATGTAGCTATTAAAGTTTGTTCCAAAAATATTTGTTTCTGGCACAAATTATAGCGTATTACATTGTGAGACAACATTACACTATCAGACGGTCTATTATTGTATGAAAAAATTATTCATGTATTAATAATAAATGCGTTTTCTTTTTACACAACGAGACCATCTTATAGGGTGATACCATCTCACGCAATAACTATGGTTTTTTCTCACGATTGACTAACTATGTACTCCCTCCCACACACTTTTTTCTTCCCTATTTTCTAAAACGGATTATTCAGGTTTTCTTCCCTCTTTCCTTATATGGAAAGTTTTTATTAATATTATACTCTTACCTCTCTCCAATCACCAAACCCCACTCATATCCTTTATTAATATTTAATCCTACTTATTTCTACCTCTTTCCAATCACCAAACCCCACCCATATATTTTATTATTATTTAATTCTTATTATTTCTATCTCTCTCCAATTACCAAACCTCACCCACACTCCCACCCTTAATTATTGTGCCCATTTGAAAAGGGAAGAATACAATGTATGAGAGGGAGTATGATTTTAAAAAAGCTCGAGAAAATGACTTGTCAAGTAAAAAAACCATACTTGCATAATTGATTTTTCAAATCGAACTATTTAGAAAGATTTTTCAAATCGAATAAAGGAATAAGCTAATTAATATGATTTTTCAAATCAAATTAAAAATTAATTTTCAAATTTAAAACCCAATTTTATTTTCAATAAAATTACTTAAATAAATCCATTTAACTAAAATGGATTTTATCATCGACATTCTCTTTATATCGTATAACAAACTCTAATAATGATATGGCCAATTCGAAATACAATTTATCTTATCATCATTGGGTGTTTTGTCGGAATTTCCATAAATTTCCAATATCGACAAATATGGGTATCTACACTCATATTTATACACCCAAAAATCAACCGCTTTTTAGATACAAGGCATCAATAACTGCATAACAACTGACGCCCCTTCAGATTCCATTCTCTTGGCACTCCCGGGAATTCTTTCTAGTTTCACATTTGGTCCATAAATGCATGGAGTAAATCCATATCATTACATTCAATGAAATAATTTTCACAAAAACCCTGCAGAAACATTTATATTGCATGCATTAAATGAATTCAACAACGAGCCCTTGCAGTAGGGTTTCGTGATCCTTGGCTTTCTGAAGCATTCGACAACACTTCTTATTCTTCCTCTTCTTCTTCAGAGCAATCAGCATCAATCCTTATGGAGACAAGCTTGTCATTCCATTCTGAAGTTATTCTCCGAAATTATGCATGGTAGATCTTTCGTTCATCGAAATTCTACAAATCAAGGCAACCGCAATTTTTAGTTACTTCAACTCCCTTTCTCATGGCCTTTTTCATCGATGGCCGAGCTTCATAGAACTCGTAAGTCAGATTTGATTGATAAACCCATTGTACCCCAGGACTCTCAAGATCAAAAGCAAACATCCAAGCCTAGCTACGACAAGTTTTTACCGCCGCTATTTTTACTTGAATGGGTAATTTCTTGAAAATATTTCCCATCAACGTTTTATCTTCCAGTGCTTTCTTGGAAAAAGGACCAGACCCTCTTTTTGTTACTTGAGATGTGGTTCAGAGAGTTTGTAGTCTTTCTCTCATAAGTTCTCTTGCAAATCTCATTATGTCGGTAAATTTACGATCGTCATTATATTGACATGTTCAATATCAATCGTCATCTGTTGGGACAAGGAACTTAATTCTTAAATAAAAGGGCAAAATGCCTTTTATCACCTTTGGAGTTAAAAAAAGGGAGAAAATATTTTCACTTTTCCTAAGCGCGTGAATCATTATTATTGT
>JAOWBH010000010.1:747943-759380 GCA_028566215.1 Silene coronaria
CTATATAAGTGCTTTTGTAAATGTAAAATTAAAGGACGAGTCAAACACCATATTTAAGGAGTTTAAAATTACTTTTATTAAAAAGCTAAGAAAATCAACAATTACCCACTAGAAGTAGAAGTAGCAAATAAGTACTTTTGCTTCTACTTTTTCTTTTATTTTCACAAGAATCCTTATATATTAAAATAATAAACAATTTTTCTAAAACTATGGCCAAACACTCACAGTTTTTTTGAGTAGCTTATGCAAAAAGTTGTTTTAAAAAGCAAAAACTTTTTTAGGTAAGCAAGGCCAAACACCCCTGAAATACATTATAATTATTAATTTTTTTATTTAGTAAATACATTTAGATTATCAATAACTTTCTTATTTAAAAGGATGTTTTTTAGAAAGAAAAATTGTGAGTTCACCTACTCATTTAGTAGATAGGGAATATGAGCTAAAGATTGAGATTGCAGTAACAAAACTGCTATAGAGATAAGAAAAATTTAAACCAGTCCAGAATGTTAGTACATGAATAGTTGAGTTGCAAGTACATATGCTCAAGAGTCTCAGATGTTCTAAGTTGGCTCTCTAGGAGCCAATAGGCAACCAGAAATAAGGTTTTAACAACCGCAAAACAAAAACGATTTTAGTGGAATTTTGAATCCGACCTGAAGGATTAAATCGATAAAATGACTTGCAGGTTTCTGGTTCTAACCCTTCCACACTTAATTTAGTCTTACGTTAATGCATTTTTTTTCCCTTAAAAAGCATATGTACGGGAGTATCAATCTAATAAAAAGGATGGTTGACCCTAATAGAATGGAGAAGGGATCCTCTCCATTACCTTTTCTCTCCATTTCCTTCCATTTCCTCTAATACAACAATATAAAAGTATTATTCCTCTACATTCCTTCAAAACAGTCGACCGTTAGATCGTTCCGAAATTAAATCTGGACTCTAAAAAATCACTGGAAGGTACTGGAGAGGGGTACCTACTGGAGAGGAACCTGACTGAATAGAATGATACACGTGATTTACAAATTATCACATATATCCGTGACGTATAGTGTTTACTTTGTCTCCACCAAAAGTAAGAGTTGCAAGTTCTATTCTTTATCTGAAAAATGGAGTTTTAGTATTGATAGTTCCTTCATGATAACCTTGGGTGCTAAACAGACGCAAAACAAATACGATTTTAGTGGAATTTTGAATCCGACCTGAAGGATTAAATTGATAAAATGACTTGCTGGTTTCTGGTTCTAACCCTTCCACACTTAATTGATAAATTGATAACCTTGGGTGCATGTGTACGCCTTGTGAACCGCCCCAGTCCCAGACCTCGGTCCTGCCTTTAAATGAAATCTCGAATCTCGATCAGTTAGCATGACATCAACATACATTATTAGAGATCAATATTACAAGGTCTTAGTCTCCCTAGAATTCACATAACAATCAAAAATCACAGCAACTGCTACCAAATTGGCAACAGTCCAATTAGACTTGGCCAACAGCACCGGCCAGTTTCCGAACAGCCTGCTAAGCTCGCCACTTACCCGGCACAGCCAGTACCTTTACCAAGCCGGGGCAGGTCTCTAGTAAGAGGCTCGGCCTGCCCTGACCAGCAAAAAAAAAAAACAGATGGGTCAGGGTTAGGGCCACACTTGAGCCCACCCGGGCCCGGGCCAACCCTACACATTAGAGGGGTTGGTTTAGGACTCGAGTTTCTAGGCTGACCCGATGCGAGCTGGCCTGGCCCATGGCCAGGTCTAAGTCCAGTATTACACTATTACCTTCATCCCACAAATATTGTGGAAAAAAAAAAAACTTCATCCTACAAATATTGTGGAAAAACAAAAAAAAAAAAAAATACTTCATCCCGGCAATCCTGCAAAAAAAATTTGGGTCACAAACTCACAATTTGACATCCAAGCCTCCAACTTACATGTCAAAAGTCAAGACCCTTACAGCGACATCGACCACTGTTGAATATACAACATACATGCAATTTACTATTCATGCCTCCCGCATATATATAACTGCTCCACATTGTAATTCAGTAAATGATAAAAAAGCATCTTAAACACATGGATTCCGTGGCAAGCTGGTGAGTAACAACATTTGTCAGGACGGCCTATCAAGTACGCATGGAAAGTCAGATGGTTCATTGGAGAAGTGGGTATATACAATGCATTTTTCAATAATTTACAGATTCTCGGCCCACCAAACCGTCCCTAAGCCGTTAGCCCGCTTGTAAGAGAGCCACAAAATGCATTTCAGGGCTGGCCTGCGTCTGGCTAAGAGCACATTTGATCAACTCCAGTACAAACTATGACGAATCCAGAAAACATACTCGGAACAAAAAGGCTATGAAACTAAATGTACTGATCTCAATCAAACAGCATAATAAAAATGCGTCCACTGCAGAAATAAAAATTTGAATGGCTGAACAAGGAGGAACTTCACTTACCAATAATATGTATGTACTATGTAGGGCCTCTCAGATGTCAAAACTTGAATTATGTCTGGCAGTTATTCGTCCCTGGAGTTTCAGGGTGCTAAATGCTTCTAATAATACCTTAGTGATCACTATTCAGTGACTCTTCGAATCTCCCTGATTATGCCACAGTTCCAAATGATGCCAATATATCAAGAAGACCAACATAGAGTTAGTCACAAATCTTCCACTTCAAATGGTGTTTCATGTCCCACTCAAATTGCCATCCATGTTACTCGTTTTTTCATATGAACTCTCATACAAGTGTCGGATACCCGACCCTGGACACTTCAGGCTAAGCCCGAACAAAGAATGCCTCATAAAATAGTCCAGTTCGATACTTGGACATACACTCGAGTCATTATTTTAAACTCAATTCTACCCGGGTCTAAGTACCATAAATTGCCACATCATGCACTTGTAACACATCGTGGGGGTTATATTATTCAACGTGGTGATGTGGCACTGTGGCAGAACAAAGAGTGGGTATGACGCCATTTTGGTACATGTGATCCATTCTCAGGTAAAGCATTGATGTTTTATTTGGTTCAAAGCATTGGTGTCAAACTTGCATTGGTGAATAAGACCAGTAATACAAATCTTCATTTACCACTTCTGTAGAAAGCATTGTGAAGATCTAACAGTAATAATTGTCCTTAAAATTAGAAAAACACAGCTATCAATCAAACATTTGTCATCAGGCAATCCTTGAGCACAAATACTTTTTGGAGTCGTCACTGTTTATATCATTGGTTCATTTGTCACCCAAATTAATGCGGCTCAATTGGTCCCCTACTAAACCTGACGCTCCTGACCCAAAAAACCAAAATAAGTCCTGACTCAATATGACGTGACCCCATCCGAACTGTTCCAAAAATTCACGACCTAAATCAACCCACTCCCACAACAACCCAAATTTGAAACAGCTCGAGCCACCCAATTGCCACCTCTATGCCGAACTACCTATCATTATTTGTTCACTTCTCATATGTTATCAATTGTTTCCTTCTATATTCCATTCCATACATTTGCAGGCAATTACAGCCTTACCAGAATACTAGCTACAGCACAACAGGTTCATGCATACCATAATTGGCAAGTAGAGTGATAATGTGCAAACTATCAAAGCAAATCACTATCTTCAGTCTAAGCTTATGTAAAGAACCCGCTCAACATATGAACAACTTAAAGCGACTCTTGGAAAAAAAATTCAATAATTCACGGTCACTTGTGTCACCAGCAAGTAGTTGTCAAATTTTGTGGTTTTTAGCAAGTCAGGATTTCAGAATGAAAAATCTAATTATTCTTATGACATCGACCATCAACGAGAAGCTTTAAGCACACAACAATTCAAAGGACAAAAGACAACAACATTACCGTCTTGCCACAATGACTCCAGCCAATAGCGAGGTAATGGGGTAGGATATTCGCAGCCTTACTCCTGTGTTAACAACAAACAAAGCCTATTTTCTAGATGACCCAAAGTGAAATATGAAAACTGCATAAAGTGATTGCCACTTCACATATAAAAAAGGGGGAAAAAAAAAATATATTCACCCAGTTTAGTGCACCATTTTGTCTTACTCTATCACAATCTAAAACCAAATAAGAGACTCTTTCGCTCCGTTGGAAATGGTAATTCCAATGACAAGGGGGAAGTTGAAACAAAAAGGAGTCACTAGTTTCAAGAAGCTTAGAGGAAGATGCTACAAGCAACAGTAATGCAGCTATAAATGCACTGATATGTATCTATTCACTTGTCAATAGATATCGATTCCAAGTCACCATGACTATCACAAACTAAAGTTACATGTTATGGTGGAAATGACACAATTTGTTCTGTTACAGGCAGTACTCATTCGGTAATGGGAGCAAGGCATATATAATTTACATCATATACTTATGTAGTGTCGCGAAAAAAAATATAGCTCCAATATAATGAGCTATTCACGAAATGTTGAAGGAGTTATTGTATTTAATTATAGTACAACATGACATTTGACGACTAGATATGCATGGTCAGAAGAAACTCTACACAATTACTCATCTGACATATAGCATCTAGTAAATCAACAAGGCGGCTAACTCTAGTTCAGAATACCAATCACAAGTTTACAATTATACATACTCACCACACACACATATCATTACAGACTACTCAACAAGAGGGAATACAATCAAAATCAACAATCTAAGCAAACAGAACCTGGGAGCTTGACGGAGTCAAGTCAGAGAAGCCCTCGTGAGCATCAACCACATGCCATGTAACAGCAAAGCTTGATTTCTTCTCCGACTGACTTTTCTGGTTACCCCTCAAAATCCGGCCAACAGCCACATGGAAATCGCGGCCAACAACATAGATTTTGGCATCACAGGAATTCACCGAGAAAGGTTTACATATTTGTTCAGGTAAAGGAGATCCTTGCACTGTTTCCCAGGAATCGGAATCAACATCATAGACCTTGAGCTTCATCCTTTCATGTTCTGATACCACAAAAAGATGTCCATAAACAACAACACTTGATCCTGTCCATCCTTCCCTTAATCCAACTGCCATATTCTCCCAATAATTAGTTTTCGGGTCATACACCTGACCTCTAGGGGATACAAAGAATGGCCACAACCATCCCTCTGTAACGAAAAGCTTCCCGTTAAGAACAGCTGCATCATAAGAGGCCATATTTGTCCCCATGCTCGCAATTGGCTGCCAATTTCCCGTGGTGGGATCCATAACCTCGGCCGAATCAAGCTCAAACAAGTCTGAGCTGTTCCCTCCAGCCACATAAACCATCCCATCAATCAATCCACTTGCAAAAAATGACCTTGCAGTATTCATTTGACTCAAAACAGTCCAACGATTCTTATATATTTCATATTTCAACACAACATCAAGCGGGCAATCAACATCCGATACCATCCCGCCACACACAAAAAGAACCCCCTCTTTCGGGATTGCAACACATCGAAACCCATGGGGGCAAACTTTCTCCCTACAAGGCATGGCAGGAATGGTATGCCAAGTGAAATGAACAAGGTCAAGAACCCGCCATTGTATCTTTCCCGTGCACTTGTGGAAAGCAAACACAAATAACCAAGGATTGTGAAACCCTAACTCCTTCCTACGGGTGAAAAACCGGTCTTTACTACCAAACAACAAATGCCATCTTTTGCAAACCACTCTACAAGCACCATGGCTCTCAATAGGTAACCTCAACAAGCAATTGAGAGCCACATCATCCGGAAGTCCCGGAATTAATGGCTGCCCCTTTATAGCTAACTCCATATCAGAGGAGAGGTCTACAAAAGGCGATTTTATCGCAGCGACTCGAAACTTGGGGGATAATGATAATTGAGAATCACCAAGCTTGTAAACTGGTGAATGCTTTGAAGACATTCTCACCCTTTGCATCTTTTATTCCACTATAAATTAGGCACAACACCACCAATTCTATGGTTTTCCCTAAGTAACCTAACTAAAACCTCTTTATTTCAATTTCCTAAACTAGACCATTTCACAAAAAGTTAGATAGAAAGTAGAGTACACCAATTTCTCAAATATCTCCTCCAAGACAATACCACATGAAGCAACCAAAATTCACAAACAAAAACAGCATAAATAAAATTACATATAAACATACACCAAACTTGATAATTCTTTTTTTTTTTTGTTTTTTTTTTGTTTTTTACTTCAACTAAACTAATTTCGTCTGATCATAGACAGCAGAATAAACAGTAATAACCAACAGTAACAGGTAAAAAGAAAGCAGGTAAAAGTTTCAGCACTTTACCAAACTAATTGGAATGAAAAACACCCAGAAAGAATCAAGCAAAACCCAGGTGAAATTTTCTTAAAAGATTGAATCTTTCATTGAAAATGAAATGAAATGAAATGAAATAAATAAATAAATAAATAAAAGAAAGAAAAATAAGACACGACAGCCTAACAAGTAAGGATGAAAAAAGTAGTGTAGAAAGGAGAAATTAGCTGGAAAAAAGAGGCATCAAACTGTTGATGTGTGTGTATTGTGATTGTGAGTGTGTGTTTATGGCAACTTGACGAGATTATTGCAGAGAAGCATACTAGGAAGGAAGGATGAATGTAAGGAAGGACGCACCTTTCTATCACTTATTTATTTTCATCATGTTGCGTTCTAGACTTTATTATCAAGGGACATTATGACACAACTAACACGAGTAACTTGATTGATCTTCTAGGATAGGACTAATTATTTTATCCTTTCGGATGATAAGTTAAGTTGAAGCCACCGACTTTCAAACCACATCGAAAGAGTTGGACAGTCATGTCCAATAAAAGTCATTAAGTCAACAACTTTATTGGATTCACGGAAGCAATGTTTAATTATCACTTCATCGAAAAAATGAAGGTCTAATTTCACATCCTTGATAATATTAGAAATTTCTCAAGAAATTTGCCAAGTAATACGAATTGAGGTAACTTATACCATTCACACTTGATACTAGATTTCCAATGCGGCCGCTTTACAATAAATTATTATGAAACGATTTTATAATTTGAGGTAAATATTAATGATATTAAAACGAGTACATAGATTGTTTAATATTAAAAAAAGGGTACAACTTACCATAAAATACGTATTTAATTATAAAAATATGTGTTGGAATGAAAAAAATTTAACTACACTAAAAAAACCAAAAGCTTAACGGAAAAACACATGAGCCATGAAAAAAAGTGGTCTAAGAGACCTCTCACACAAGTTTTCGTATTTTTGGGCAAACTTTACTCGTAGGGCCACAACCCATAGCTGCACATAAACGACTTGTTTGATTTGGATTAGGTATGATCAACTCCCTCTAAATTTTAATGTTCTTCCCATTTCTCTATTATTTGTGAGGAGTATTTTAATGAAATGAGAAGAACATTAAAATATGGAGGGAGTACTATTTTTCATATCAAATTAGATTGCGTAAATTCATGTTTATTTTAGATCTTGATTTAGTTTTATTATACCAAACCATAATTAATGAACATGACAAAAATCAAAATTAAATCATAAAAAATAGGCGTTTAAACCCATATATGACCTATATGACCTATAAACATACATCCAAAGTTGAATACAACTTGAAGATGACAGTAAATAGACTATACAACCAATTGTATTGGTTGAATATAACAGAAATTGAGCTTTTTAATGTATTACTCGAGCTTAAACTTTCAAATTATAAACTTTATTTGAAAGAATCTGAGCTCCATTATAAAAAATATTGAATGTAAATCTTTTAATAAAACTCAAATATTATATTTTAATTTTTTAATTTTTGTCATTAACAAATTAAAATATAAATCAAAAACTATAAAAGTTCAAAAAAAACACATATAAGCTCACTTAGATTAGTTATGATTGTACAATACTCTTATATAACCAGTTGTATAATAATATTTGTGGGAGACGACATGTTCTAAAAAGACTCAATCCAAAAATATTTTGCCACAAATGACGTTGTATAACCCAAATAACTGTCTTCTGTCAAAAGTCTTCTTAATTATGACCCAAACTTACCCTAGGTGACTTACACAACCCAACCTACAAAAATCTTAATCCGAAATAAGCCGAATGATATGATAATTACAAAATTAAAAATACTTAAAAGTGAACTAATCTTAACGAAAACTACAACTTAATACCTAATAAGCAATTTTATTTAGGCACAATAATGCATACATTAATCCTCATGCCACTCAGTGTCTAATATGGACTACTTTATAAGGCGACATAGTTAATAGAATTCTCACTTTAGCAACCAAAAAGGGTCGCATGTTCAATCCTTTGGAGTTGCTAATTTTGTTAAACATATTATTGTGGTTTCAGGTCTAGCCAAGATTATTAATTCTTAACCTAGAGTTAAAAATTGGATAGTAACATGAATTTATCCTTAGGCCTCAAGTGCAATATTTAATGTTTTTAACTTGTTCTTTTAACCGGTGAAATTCACGGGACGTTCTTGTTTTAAAGTATGTTTAACGACGATGTGAAATAGTTCGAAGTAAATTGTTCAATCGTGTATTGACTATTAGATGAGAATTATATCTTACACAATATCTTTTTTATGAAGGTAAAATTTTCGAACAAAGATTTAGGGTACTGTGGACAAGAGAAATTCATCAATGCGGTTTTTTTTTCCCCAAAAGATTTGGAGTCGACGCCAATTTTAAGGCAAATTGGAAACCATTTTGAAAAGAGTTTGGATTCGGGTTGAAAGTATGTGATGGGAAGTTCGTTAACAAAATATCCACCCCCGCCCGTTGCATTAACAACCTCTACTAAGGATTATGATGCCTAATCGGATAAGACTACGATCATTTGAAATGAGAGAGCAAAACACCATTTTAATTTTAACATGGGAGCATTGTTTCTAATCGTTTAATGCATTTAATCTACTTTGTCCGAGTGATTTAACATGCGAGATTGATTAAACTATGATAAGCAAACATTCACACATGTCTTGGGGGAAAGGGAGGCAATTGGACCCTTACCTATTACAACCCGGATGATTCTCATCGACTCGATTTGCAAACAAATGAATTAAAGATACAACTCGATCTGATTACAATGCTAAAAAGACACGACACACACTAGCCTATTCTAGACCTCAAAAATCGTGTCAAAGATGAGGCCATGGCACACATGGACTTCGCCCTTGATCATATCTTTGCTTGTTGCACATTCGCTTTGGTTTAATTAGTTAAATACTTCGATTTAACTAATTAAAACAAGGTTTTATAAATTCATTTTGACATAAACAAAAAAAAGCGACCCTTAAAGTAAATTACAACGACTTAAAATGATTACAATAACTACAAACATAATTACAACGATTAGGTACAATAACAATTGAAATAATCGTAGTAATTAAAAAAGGCAAACATGATAAATCGAGTGAGAAATCAGCACAAATACCGAGGTAAAGCACACGGCCATATGCGGTCAAAATTGACTATTCTAGTCATTGGGTGTCATAAAATGGATGTTACACATACGCATTTCAAACTATCGAGAAAATCGTTATAAGAAAGTTAATTCATTTAACTTTAAAAAAGATCATTTAACAACCTAATTTGAAGTTGTGTATGACCTATAAATGAATGTCTAATTTGTTTAACATACATTCTACATGTTGGAATATATGTGTACCTTAATAGCAGAATATGTACGATGATCGACGTACCGCTTTCTGCCCACGAACCGAAACTGAAACTGATACTGGTGGCTACTAGAGTCATCGAAATTAGTCACACCCCAAATTCCAAAAGCTCAAATGACGGTGACTTTGGTGATTATATATTACTGATATTGTGTTATTGTTATATCTTTATTCTCACAGAATACTCACAATATATAGTCTCCAAAGGAGTTATTATCTAGGTAGAACCAAAACGGACACGGACATGACACTGACACGTGATACGGCGTCCCATGAAATTTAAGGCATGGGACACGCTATTTAAATTTAATAAAATATATATTTTATGGTTAAAGATAACGTATGATTTTATTTTTGTAATGTATTTGATATCAAATTTAAGTAAGTGAAGGTAAAATTTGACCTTGACTATAATTAATTCACATTTTCCATCCAAATAAATCTTCTAATCAATCTCTTTTGACATTTTATTCCTCGCCTAATTTATAACGTGTTTAGGCGTGTGTCCAGACGAGTGTCAGGTGTCTGGGTGTCGGATACGGGACGGCTAATTAGAAGGAGTGTCCGTGAAACCTAGGCTGTTACGTGAAGGTGAATAAAGGGATATAATGACCATTAAAACTGATGGTTCATTATCTCATCCTTAATCACAACCATTATTCAGGGGCTGTTGAATTCTCTTGTAACAACCACAATGAAGTGGCCATTTAATATCAAATTCAATACTCCCACTCGGTCACACAACCGAGTCAGTCTTCCCACTTGGTCACACAGTCAAGCTTATCACACAGTTTAACAAAAATATCAATCACATCTCATACAAGAAAAGGTGGCATGCGGCCAATATGTAACAAGTAGTTCTATATTAAGTCACCGTCAAAACTAACATAACACTTTCATAATAACGATTCTCCAGATCATTCAAACAACACCGCATCATACACTGTCCCTTTATGATATAACATGTTACGTAGTTAAATATACAATATAACCACCGGCCGGGCATAACATGGTGTAGTTGAATTGATCATTCCTTAGACACTAATGAAAATCCATCTCAACTCGACTGCTTTCCACTAGTAGAAAAAGTCCTATTGACATCGCCACAAAGACATCATTTTTTGTTGAAACGATGTAAATGTTTATAAATTACATCGGTTTGTACAAAAAACGATGTAAAATGTGTACAGTTTTTTTTCGTTACATCGGTTATTTTTAAAAAACGATGTACAAAAATATTTGTGCCATCGGTTTTAATATAAACGATGTAAATGGGTATTATTAACATCGATTTTAAACGACCGATGTAAAACTACTCTCACTAACTACAAAAGATTAATAAACATACAGTGCCCTAACCTCTCCTCTTCACACGAGTACACGACCCTTCACTTTCCCTTCAACTTTCACAATCCCTCTATTCTTAATTCCCTATAATTGCCTCACTCTTCTCTGCTGTCTTCCCCACGCACCGTCCGCCGCCACACCGATTTCTCTTCCTCTGCCGAATCATACATGTTGATTTTTAAACCACCGAAGAGGTTCAATCAGCATGCACGAAGACCAGATCTCATCTCATCCTCTATTATTCAGATTTTTTACTAAATCTCATCTCATCCTCTACCCTCAAACACAACCGAGAGCTATCGGTTCTGATGACAGTGCCGATATCACCATTGTGTGCCCACGAAAGGTATAAGTTTCACCCTTTTGTCATCTTCAATGTTCATCGTATCTTCAGTCATTTTATCCTCTTTGCTTGGTGAGCGGTGT
>JAOWBH010000010.1:765270-775821 GCA_028566215.1 Silene coronaria
GTCTGGAGGTAAAGGGTATATGTCAAGGTATTCCGCAGGTGATGGGGTGTGATAATGCCGTAGAAATAAAAGATGTTGACATAAAGATGAATATTCCTGAAGCTCTTTCTGGAAATCCAGAGGTCGTTAGCTTGGTTGAGTCAGCTCGAAATTCTTGGGTTAGGAATTGTGAGTTTCTTCAAGATTGTGCTATTTGCTTCCTTTGTGTGCTCTCGTTGGATCGGTTTGGCGATTATGTCTCGGATCAGGTTGTTGCTCCGGTTAGGGAAACATGTGCTCAAGCGTTGGGGGCGGTACTCAAGTATATGTCTCCAGAATTAGTGCGTGAAACTATGAATATTTTGTTGCTAATGCAGGAAAGGCCAGAATGGGAAATTCGCCATGGGAGCTTGTTGGGTATTAAATATATGATTGCTGTGCGTCAGGAGATGATGTCAGATTTGCTTGGGTTTGTTCTACCAGCTTGTAAGGCTGGGCTTGGGGATCCTGATGATGATGTCAGAGCTGTAGCTGCTGATGCTCTTATTCCTGCCGCATCTTCCCTTGTTGCTCGTACAGATCAAACTTTGCATTCGATCGTGATGTTGCTATGGGACATTTTGCTTGATTTAGATGATCTTAGCCCATCCACTAGTAGTGTCATGAATCTTTTGGCCGAAATTTACACTTATGCAGGCATGACTGGTAATTCACTCGATGCATTATCCATGCAAGGGAAGCAAGAACTTGATCTTAATGAGGTTCAATCTTCTAAAGATGATTTAGAAGGAGTATCAGTAAGAGTAAATCCATATGTTCTATCAGCTCTTGCTCCACGGTTATGGCCTTTTATGAGACATAGTATCACATCAGTCCGCTATTCAGCCATCAGAACACTTGAAAGGCTACTCGAAGCCCGTTATAAAAGACATGTCGCTGAGCCTTGTGCTGGTTCCTTTTGGCCTTCCTCCATCTTGGGCGATACCCTTCGAATTGTCTTTCAGAATTTACTTCTCGAATCAAATGATGATATTCTTCTGTGCACTGAGAGAGTGTGGAAGCTCTTGCTTCATTGCCCTATTGTGGATCTGGTGGCTGCTGCGGGATGTCATATTTCTTCTTGGCTAGAACTAGCAACTGCTGCATATGGCTCTGAATTGGATACTTCCAAGATGTTTTGGCCTGTTGCTCCTTCTCAAAAAGGCAGAGTCGCATCTGCTAAAATGAGGGCTGTAAAGCTGGATGATTACGCTGGAAGAAGTGGTAGCTTAGGTGCTGCAAAAGGTATTGCACCTGATGATGGTGGAGATGTTTCTGGCACCCCTTTCAAAATAGTTGTTGGTGCTGATTTAGAGAAGTCTGTTACTCATACACGAGTAGTTACTGCAGCAGCGCTTGGAGTTCTTGCTTCAAAGTGGCCCGAGGATTCAATATACCTTATAGTTGAACCACTATGGAAGGATGTGACTTCTTTATCAGGTGTTCAGCGCCAGGTGTCTTCGATGGTTTTGATTTCATGGTTTAAAGAAATGAAACATGGTGATGTTTTACCACGTAATGGAGTTAATCCTTCTCTCCTTGAACCTTTTAAGAAATGGTTGCTTGATTTATTGTCCTGTACTGATCCTTCTCTGCCGACTAAAGAAACATCTTTGCCTTATGCTGAGCTTTCAAGAACATACTCCAAAATGCGCAGTGAAGCTAGCCACCTATACCATACTGTTCAAGCTTCTGGAATGTTTAGTGAGCTTCTGTCCAGTATTACTGTTGACCTTGAGAACCTTGGATTAGATGACGCTGTGAAGTTCGCTTCAAATGTTGCACTGCCTAGTTATGATTCCATGGAGGGAAATCCTGCGCAGAAGAGTGTCTTTGATGATGTGGAATCCTCAAGACAACGACTTTTGACAACAACAGGCTACTTGAAGTGTGTACAGGCGAATTTGCACGTAACGGTGTCTTCTTTGATGGCTGCTGCAGTTGTGTGGTTTTCTGATCTTCCTTCAAAGCTCAACTCAATTATTTTACCCCTGATGGCTTCACTTAGAAGAGAACAGGAAGAAATTTTGCAACAGAAGACTGCAGAGGCTCTTGCTGAGCTTATTGGGGGCTGTATCGGACGTAAGCCTGGTCCTAATGAAAAGTTAATTAAGAATGTTTGTAGCTTGACATGCATGGATCATTTTGAAACTCCACAAGCTGGTATCATAACTTCAGTAGAAGTTATGGAGGAGCAAGATATCCTTTCCAGTAGAAGTGTGACTGGAAATCAGAGATCCAGGGGCCGCTCTGCTGCTAGTGCCGAAGACAGGTCCAGAGCTGAGGGTTTCATCAGCAGACGAGGAGCTGAACTTGCATTAAAACATTTGAGTAAGAAATTTGGGCCTTTTTTGTTCGATAAACTCCCCAAATTATGGGATTGTCTCACAGAAATTCTGAAGCCCATCAATCCTTGCGAAGAAATCACTAGTGAAGAGGCAAAAATTGTGATGGCTATTGAATCTGTTAAGGATCCTCAGCTGTTGATAAATAACATACAGGTGGTACGCTCAATTGCCCCTTTGCTAGATGAGGCATTAAAGCCAAAACTGTTGACTCTCTTACCATGCATTTTCAGATGTGTTCGCCATTCACATGTTGCTGTTAGATTAGCAGCATCTAGGTGTATTACTACAATGGCAAAGGCCATGCTTGTTAGTGTTATGGCATCGGTGGTTGAAAACGTTGTGCCTATGTTAGGTGATGTGACCTCTATTCCTGCTAGACATGGAGCAGGTATTCTTATCAACCTGTTGGTGCAAGGCCTAGGCGTTGAGTTGGTGCCTTATGCTCCCTTATTAGTCGTGCCTCTTCTTAGATGCATGAGTGATTCTGATGCCTCAGTAAGGCAAAGTGTAACGCGTAGTTTTGCTGCGATTGTGCCTCTGCTTCCTTTAGCACGAGGCCTTCCTCAACCTGCTGGAATAAGAGAAGATCTGTTACGAGACAAAGAGGATGCGAAATTCTTAGAGCAGTTGCTTGATAATTCGAGCATTGATGACTATACTCTTCATACTGACTTAAAGGTGACTTTAAGGAGATATCAACAGGAAGGTATTAATTGGTTAGCTTTCCTAAAACGGTTCAAGTTGCATGGCATCTTGTGTGATGATATGGGGCTAGGGAAAACACTTCAGGCTTCTGCAATTGTGGCGTCAGATATAGTTGAACAGCAGTTGGTAAATAAAGGCAAGCAGCTTCCTCCCTCTATAATCGTTTGCCCTTCGACTCTTGTTGGTCACTGGGCGTATGAGATTGAGAAGTTTATTGATCCGTCTGTGATAAGTTCTCTTCAGTATCTTGGCTCTTCTGAGGAACGTGTATCCCTTAGAAGCCAATTTGCCAATCATAACGTGATTATAACGTCATATGATGTTGTGCGTAAAGATGTTGATTTCCTTGGGCAATGTTTTTGGAACTACTGTGTATTAGATGAGGGACATATAATTAAGAATTGCAGATCTAAGATTACTTCTGCAGTCAAGCAATTGAAAGCTCAGAACCGTCTTATACTCAGTGGGACGCCAATCCAGAATAACATATTGGATTTGTGGTCCCTTTTCGATTTTTTGATGCCAGGCTTCCTTGGAACTGAGCGACAATTTCAATCTACTTATGGAAAGCCTTTATTAGCCGCAAGAGATCCAAAGTGTTCTGCCAAAGATGCTGAAGCGGGTGCCTTAGCTATGGAAGCTTTGCACAAACAGGTGATGCCATTTTTGCTTCGACGCACAAAAGATGAAGTGTTATCTGATCTCCCAGAAAAAATTATCCAGGACAGATATTGTGACCTCAGCCCAGTTCAATTAAAACTATATGAACAATTTTCAAGTTCACATGTGAAAAAGGAGATATCAGGTATAGTCAGTCTGGATGATTCCAAGGATACTAATGACACAAATGTCAAGGATACTAAAGACGTAAACGTTGCTCCAAAGGCGTCTTCCCATATTTTTCAGGCATTGCAGTACCTACTTAAACTTTGTAGTCATCCTCTTCTGGTAGCTAGTGATAAAGCTGCTGAAACTTTGAGATCAATATTGTCAGATTCATTTCCAGGAAGTCCCGACATCATTTCAGAACTTCGTAACCTTCACCATTCTCCTAAACTGGTTGCCCTTCAGGAGATCTTGGAGGAGTGTGGCATAGGTGTTGATACCTCAAATTCTGACATGATTAATGTTGGTCAACATAGGGTTTTGATATTTGCCCAGCATAAGGCCTTGTTGGACATAATAGAAAGAGACTTATTTCGCTCCCAAATGAAGAATGTCACATATTTGCGGCTAGATGGATCTGTTGCTACAGAAAAGCGTTTTGAAATCGTGAAAGCTTTTAATTCGGATCCTACCATTGATGTGTTGCTGCTCACAACACATGTTGGTGGTCTTGGTTTAAACTTAACATCAGCTGACACCCTCGTCTTTATGGAGCATGACTGGAATCCGATGCGAGATCTCCAGGCAATGGACAGAGCGCATAGGCTTGGTCAGAAGAAAGTGGTGAATGTATATCGTCTCATCATGCGAGGAACACTTGAAGAGAAAGTTATGAGCCTCCAGAAATTCAAAGTATCTGTAGCTAACTCCGTTATCAATGCGGATAACGCCAGCTTGAAAACAATGAACACAGATCAATTGCTCGATCTTTTCACCCCAGCTGACAACTCCCGAAAATCAAAGAACTCCGATGGAAGCTCAAATGAAAACAAGAGAGCAGGAGGCAGTGGGAAAGGACTGAAAGCTATCTTGACTAATCTTGATGATTTGTGGGACCAATCCCAGTACACTGAAGAGTACAATCTTGATCAATTTCTTTCCAAACTTAATGGCTGATTGTGGAGGGTGGTGACTACCATTGTATATTACCTGTGAGTATCATTGTGCCCTTACATTTGCATATTTTGAATTAATTTATTCCATTTAGTCCTGCCTCTTGCAGTATATTTCTTTCCAGTTGCATTTAAAAATTGAACTAGCTGGTTAAGCTTCTTGACGATTGAGCTCCAACGGTTGACCTAAATCACTGAATTAGTTTTCGGATTGTGATTTTTGAGGGTATTCAACTTCTGTACAGTGACCATGTTATAGACTTGTAGTGGAATTTGATCATTTTGTGACCAGCTATTATGATATCTGATTGTATTCCTATTTAATTTGGTGTGGTGCCATACTTCAAATGCTGATATTATTTGCTAGCCTTGATATCTGAAATTGTGAATCTACTAGACTGGATTGTTGGCGACCGTAATAATCTGAATCCATAAATTTTGTATATGTACATTAGTTTGAAGCCCCTGTTAATGAGCCTGATGCTTGCATGCAAGGAAAGATACTCTCTGTACTATGAAGTATAGCAAAACACGTTTTTTTTTTTGTCGGGGGTTAATATGCTAGTTGGTCTGATTGTTGTAATTGTGATCTGCAGGCATAGCTAAGGGAGTTGCCAGCTTGTAAAGCAGCAGAAACAGCTTCATTGTTATATGAAGCACTGATCTCCATGTGAGTATTTTTTTAGTTGAGCCTTGATGTTATGGCTTTTTGCTGCTTTACTTGGTTATTGCTTTTCATACCTGAAATGGATTTGGTCCCAGTTCACAATACATATTATTGAATTCTGAAGAAGAAATTTGTATTCTAATTTTTTGTATAAAAACAGGAAATGTTAGTCTTGTTTTGTTTTTTTTGTTTTTTTCCCTTGGTGTGTCGTGGTGAGAAATCTAACAATGTGATTTGTCGTAGTTGCAGCCTCTTTAAAATGTCTGCAATTTATCCAATCTTTTTTTTCTGGTTTAACATGCCTGCGTTATTGTGGTGCAGAAATGGCATTTTGGCAAAGGCAAATTTTGTTGATGCTCCAAAGGAAGAGAGGTCGAGCAAACGTTAGATGCTAATTGGGAAATGTGAGTTGTGATTACGCTGTACTTCATATTCCGTATATGTTTAAATAGGGTCAATTGTGTCCGAAGCATGCTGCTTGACCACGTTAGGAGTTATTAAGCTGAATGTCGTATCACTCACTGTCCAGGCATTTATTGTGCACAAATTCAAGGATTCCTCTCGTTTATTTAGGTCAATTCAGCATTTACCTATGCCTGATGATTGTCTGTTTCCTCTCGTTTCAGCTCTCAGTCTGATCCAGGATTCCATGGGCAACTCATTGTATTTCACATCAAGAGATCTGAGTTATGCCCCATGGGAATTGGGAGCACATGCTGTCGGGTAAGCACCAATCTGTGCTTATTTCTTGTGATGGATTTTATATTTTTCAACAACATTCTTCCTTAAGTTTCTTCTGCTATTGGTACTTGGTAATTTGGTCTCATGATCTTCTCATATTCCTTTTTCGGTAATTTGGTTTCATGATCCTCACATATTTTCTTCTTAAGATTGTTCTGCTGTTGGTACTTGTTATTGGTACTTGGTAATTTGGCTCCAATCTATTATCTATGCCTTTTTTTTTATATACTTCTTTTCCATTTTGCGTGTGTGTGTGGTTTGGCAACGCTGGTCCCATGTAGTTGATGGAGTACAAGATTACAGTGTTCTTGGGTAATGAATTAGTCAATGGTGTTCTTAGAGTAACAAATTAGTTAATCGTTTAGCAGGGCATGAAGAGTGAGAATTTATGCGGCGTAGTGCATCATGCCTGAACTCCCAATCTCCCCGACACAATGCTACTACCCCACTCCCAAATCACCATCAGAAATTGTCTGCATGAATATCACCATTACACGACATACAAGTAAATTTCTAATAATCATCTCTTGTGCTCTAGTCATGCTAGTAGCCTACGCTTTCAAAGTTTTTACCTTAACAGTTGACAGGGATATTTTTAACATCCGTCCAGGCTAGTTCACAATATTTCTCAAAAAATGTGGGGGAGACTAAATATAGTGAACGTGTTTGAACAGTTAGAGTTGTTGTCAAGCGTGCATACAGCAATTATAGTGACATATGAGCTACCAATGTTGATACTTATTAATCAGGAACGAAGATGGTTGTTTTTCTGATCAACTCTTTCTATCTGTCTTTTGCAGGTTGATTTTTCTTTTTTGATTAAAATGAATCTCTTTCCCTTTCTTCTTTGAGAAGGGTTAGATGTATTCGCAATTTCCGATTACCATTTGGAGATTGATGATTCAGCTCAGCTTATTTGGCGTAGAAATTAACTCCTGCTAAAAGCAGTCTAACCGTATTAATTTTGGATCTGAACATGGTAAACTTGTTCAAATGTGCCGATGACTTGATCCCGGTGGTGCTGAGTTGACCACGGTGCTATTGAGCTAAGCTAGTAATGGCCTGCGGGTTATGGATGTAAATCCCCCAACTCTGCCATGACACGGAGAGAAATGATGAAATGGTCATTTTACCTTCTTCCTGACGCTAATGTATAAACCCTTTTTAACTTTTCCTATTACCACTAACTGTGCTAATCATCTCTTCTATTCATTATATTTTTTTTGTTCACTGCTTCAATGTCTGCGCTGTTGGCATTTTACTTTCTCGCATTTTTTTGTATTTAATACGAAGTAGTAATTACTTCTCGCCTAAGTAAACAACCTGCTTGGACATGAAGCCGATGGAGGGGCATCGATGGCTCGATGCTAACTTATTTGTTGATTGAGTGAAGAAGTTGTGAAGAATCTTTGAACGGTATATCGAACGAGAAACAGTGTGCCAAACACTGGTCAAGGCGAGCTGGTTGCTGCCATGGCCTGGTGATCATGATTTTATGAACTAGCTAAAGATTATGCTGTTTGCTGACTTTCTAAGGGCGAACCTCCTTTACTGAAATGGCTTATAAGGCTGGACTGGCACTGCTATGATTGGTTCAGCGGAAGCTGCTGTCGCGAACTAGCCAAAGATTATGTTGTTTGCTGATGTTCTATGGTCTAACCTCTTTTACTGAAATGGCTTAAAAGTTATAATGCTGGACTGGCGCTGCTACAACTGCTACAATTGGTTCAGCGGAAGCTGCTGTTGCATTTATCGAACCATTGTTTTCTAGTTAGCATTTTAGCTACTTACAGCCTGTGTTCTTATATTGGAATTTAGGAGTGCTTGTTTTTCCCATAGGACACTATAAGATCCATGCTAGCGTTCGTATTTCAGGTAGATTTAACCGACAAACCCCTCACTGGCTCACCCCCATCTTGACTTTCGGGTGTTTGTTCTCTACTAGACTTGTCAAATGGGTTTGCCATACCGAGCTAGTGACGAGTCAATATGGATCGGGTGTATTTTCAGCTTTGGTCAATTATAACATTGTCTCACCCTTGGAGTTGCTGGAAATAATGTCAACTGCAGAGTGCAGATATAGACATAGTAAGGGTGAGTAAAATTATACATATATTTTCTCGAATCGGATATAAGATTTTAAAGCTCAGTAAAATTAGTATATGGATTAATTTGGTATATGATTAAAAGACATCGACTTTCCGTCATTCGAACGGATGAGATAAGTTGTTCATATTTCAGAGGATTAATCTAGCTTTATTTCGTTAGAAAAAAAAAAAAAAACCGAGCAAATTAATTTAGCTAGATAAAAATTAATTTATTTTTATTTATATTAAAATATTAAAGGTCATATATAAATTATACGGACTATTATTTTTCTTCAATTATAATAATAAAATTTAAAAACAGGCCGCCCGAAGGTTTTCATTTGTCAGTAAACAATCGTAAGACATAATTCGTCTAATGGTCGTAAAACACTAAATTATTGGTGTCATTCTTCTTCGAGATGGATTGAAAGACATTGACTTTCACTCTTCTGTCATTGGAAATGATGAGATATGTTATTTATATTACAGAGGATTAATCTAGCTTTATTTCGTAAGGAAAAAAAACGCGAAAAATGAATTGGCAGGAAAGTAGAGGAAGAACGGAGTACATGACCTCTGAATTTCTTCTTTTTATTTCCATGTTTTTCAGTTTTCTTTCAGAAATTCTACGAAATCTCTGACATAACGTTCCGCCACCCTCTTCTGGTTGCTGAAAAATCCTGCAGCCTCTTTAGCGCGAGCTTTGAATTTCTCTGCTTCGTCTCCAATCATGGATCTTCTCAATGCATGAGCTATATCATTTCTAGTGAATGATCCATCTTCTCGTCGCTCGACTTCAATACCTAAACCTTTCTGAACAATGGCCCTCGCATTTATCCCTTGATCATGAATGAATGGCAACGATATAGGAGTATGCCCATGTTGCAGTGTCTCAATTATCGAAGACCAACCACAGTGAAACAACGAGGCACCAATTGATGGATGAGCCAAGATTTCAAGCTGTGGTGCCCATCCATGAGACACAATACCTTTATCGGATATCCTGTTTTTTAAAATCAGGTGGTAGTGCTTGAGTATCGTCTACTGCCCAAGTGGGTTTCCTTAGAGACCACAGGAAGGGCAATTGTGCAAGTTCTAGACCATACGCTATCTCGTATACTTGATCTTTTGTGAGTTTATGCTCACTGCCGAATGCTACATAGATAACCGATCCCTGGTTTTGTCGATCAAGCCAATTGAAAACCTCGTCACAGGGGACATTATTTTCTCTTCTGTGATGAACGACTTGTGCAGGCGGTAACATGCCTACTGGCACCACAAGCTTGTTAATTAGCGACTGCAACAGATCGATTTTATCATCTTCAAACTCTCGGCAACTGCGTATACCAAGTACTTGACATCCCTGCAGCATTCTTCTCAACCTGTCAATGTCTGTTACACCTGATGCATTATTGCTGTATACTTCAGAGTGCGATTGGGTTGCCTCGTAATCTCGTACCTCCACTGTCTTTTGCGCTTCTCCTGAAACGGGCTCCGGTGTAAAAAAGCACACTGTGGCAGCATTGAAAATAGAGAAAAACATCAACTGAACTCGACATTCCTCTGCAATTTGCGGCGTCCAGTAAGGAACAAAATCAGAGATAATCCAAGTCGGCAAATGAGCTGAAACAAACGTCTTGACAGGTTCATAGAGAAGATCGTAAGCTCTTTTCAAGAACGGAATCTGGTCGAATTCAACATCAATTGTTGCCTCGGCTCCTTCAGGCAGACAGCCATTAGGATCCATTGGCATTGGAAGGCTTACATACTGTACAAGCGAGGCTAAATTTGGAGGGATTTCAGGTAGCCTCGCAATGTTCCGTGGTGTCGATATATATGAAACTCGAACACCATGGTTAGCCAATGCTATAGCAAGATGCAACATAGGGAGCATATGACCAAAGGCTGACCATGGAAGTATCACTACGTGAATATCATTTTTGTTTGTCGCCATTGAGTTTCGATCTCAGGTTTCGAATCGAAACTGGCTACGATTAATTTCTTTGGTTTAGTATGTACTCACTACTTAGTAGTTGGTATTGTTGGTGTCCATATTTCAAAGATTGTAACATTTATATATGGGAATTTTTTTTTCAAAGTAAGCGTTTTTCGCTAATTAATTATCAAAATGGGTCGACTTTCAGATTTATTACCCAAAATAGGTTTACGTAGGATCAGATTTATCGAACTTAGGCTGAGTAGTCAAA
>JAOWBH010000010.1:779495-795707 GCA_028566215.1 Silene coronaria
ATACAGGACTTAAATTCAATCAATCAATCTATTGCTTCCATCGTTTGTTCTTCCTTTTCTACAGATCTGATTGATTGTAATTTGTGCGGTTAAGATTTACAAACCCTAATTTTCACCTCTTTTTAATTAGATCTGTGTTTTTTTTATTAATCTTTGATTGATAGATCTGGTAGTTATGCGTTGAAATCTGGATTTAAACACAAGAAGACCAATTCAGTATCGTTAGTAGTAGCAGATCTAAAAAACTCAAGAACGTTCGGGTTTTGGTTGAGACGGTCTTCTCATATAAACGATAAATTTTTATTATTTTTTAGTTTCTCATGTTTTTTAATTACTGTTAATTTTTAAATCTGGGTTTCTGAAGGGTAAAATTGGATATAATTAATTTTAATTAGTTTTAAATTACTAGATTAATAAGAAAAGATGATGAAAACGGTGGTGTATGATGGGGAGAAAGTAGTAGGAGAAGTGGAAGTATATGTCGACGATAATAAAAAACCGAATTATTCAGTGTTAGAATTGTTGAAGAAGGGGTTGAAGATAAAGGGATTATCAAAAGGAAGTGAAAGATGTCATCCTCTTGCTGTTGTTTATACAATTACATCACAAACATATGGAGTTTGCTTCAAAATGATCGAGTTGAAGTCGTATTTTCATCCACAACAACAAGAAACGCAACTTTTTGGTTTGCATTCAACCTGTCTCAGAGAAAACAAGGTAACACCAACCCAAGGACCATGAGAAAAATAAATAAACTACTAGCTCGGATTTACAAGTTAGAGTTTGATTTTAACGGTTTTTCTAACGTGTGCCCCCTGAAGTAATGTCACCTCACAGACAAATTATGCTTCGTATTTTGCAATAAATGACTGATATATATAAAGTAGTAATAGTTGTGAACTGGGTTAGTTATGGATGCTGAACACACTAGATGAAGTAATGTGAATATATGGGTTTTGAACATTGACATGAGTTTTGAACTGGGTTAGTTTTGATTGGATGCTGAACACTCTAGATACGTCCCAGTCGTTCAAATGAATGGGACGGAGGGAGTAGTATATAATTTGTGATTATACAATTACGAGTAGTAAATTGAAATTAGTTTGTTATGTATTGTGGTAGATTGAGTAGCATAAAAGTATAATGATGAACAAGAGTTGTTATTTGAGAGTTGATACTATCTGGGACTTAAATAATATACCAACACTGGACATGAGAAGACTATCTGGGATTTGAAAGTTAATTTAATTGAGTGTGAATTATATTGACTAACATATAATTAAAGAAATTGATGAACAAGAGTTATGAATGTGATTGAAGACAGTTTGGAGTAATTTGAATACATGGGTTTTGGCCATTGACATGATTCCTGAACTGGGTTCGCTTTCCTGCAGACTTGTGTCGGATTTTTTTTTAACATATAGTGTAATTTGTGATAAAAATTAGAGTAATCTTAAACTATATAGACCTACATAAAGTATGATGAACAGAAGTTGTAATTTGGAACTTTTTGGAGCAAAGTATATATGGGGTTTGACATTGACATGAGTTCGGAACTAGGTTGATTATGGATGCTGTATTCACTAAATGAGCCAAAAATAAGAGGGACTTTTACTATCTAACAAGTCTGCATAACATAGCTGATGTGGACATGGGTTTTGACTAATGACATGAGTGGTGAACTAACTTTAGTGGTGTAATGTTCAATTTAGCTGGTACTGATGGAGCTATATAGATCTGGACTTTTTTCGGAGTTGTGTAAATTTTGGGTTATGACTTTGTTACTCAAAATCTGTCTCGGTGTTTATTGTACATTAACTGTGTGCCATCTGTTGCAGCAGCTCCTTCCCTGGTATAGTGCTATTAACAATCACATACTGTCTTCCTGCATACAGCAAGTTGTTTGAATTAAAATTATTGATTAAATGATATTATAGTTGTAATGACATACTCTAATATATATGATTGCAGACTATTGTTGTGCCCTTCGGTGATGAGGAGATTCATCTTGTGGCGATGCGGTCTAAAAGGATGAATGGTGGAACCGCTTGCTTTTGGGGTTTTAATGTTGCCCCAGGGTTGTATGAAGCTTGCCTTAGGATGCTGAACCCTAGATGCCTTGGCATTGTTTTTGACCTCGATGAGACACTGATCGTTGCAAACACGCTGCGTTCATTTGAGGATAGAATTGAAGCTTTGCAAAGGAGACTTAGTGCTGAAACTGACTCGCAACGTATTGCAGGCATGACGGGTGAAATGAAACGTTATCAGGATGATAAATCTATATTAAAGCAGTATGCCGAAACTGATCAGGTAGTGGACAATGGGAAAGTTCACAAAATTCAAGCAGAGGTTGTTCCAGCGCTCACTGACGACCACCAAACTGTTGTTCGGCCCCTTATACGATTACCAGATAAAAACATAGTTCTTACTCGAATAAATCCCCAGGTTGGTTTTCTGTAGAACTTGCCTGAAAACATGTATGTTACATTTTTTAAACTGTTAAGGGTGAAAACGACACTTTAGAAAAAGAGCAAACCCCACTGAATAGGAGTGATTCTAGCATAGTTGCGTACATGTATGCATATGAAACTTATGAGTTTATATCTCTAATGTTTTCATGCCTATAGATTTGTTGATAACTTAGGCGATTTTTGTTATAGGCGTAAGCTGTCCTTGTTTGGTGATGTTTTAATGTTGTACATGCTCAGATACGTGATACAAGTGTTCTTGTCAGACTGAGACCTGCATGGGAGGATCTACGCAGCTACTTAACTGCCAAAAGTCGTAAACGATTTGAGGTTTATGTTTGTACAATGGCTGAAAGAGATTATGCTTTGGAAATGTGGAGGCTTCTTGATCCTGATTCTAATTTGATAAATCCAGCCGATGCTTTAGATCGTATTGTGTGTGTTAAGTCTGGTAAGAGTTAAAATACTTGTAAATTGAGGATGTTCATGTAGATGAACTGGAGTTTTGTTATGAAATGCAGTCACATTCATAGTTTTTTGTCTCTTATAGGGTCAAAGAAGTCGCTTGTTAATGTTTTTCATAATGGCATCTGTCATCCCAAAATGGCTTTGGTTATTGATGATCGTTTAAAGGTGTGGGATGAGAAAGATCAGCCTCGAGTGCATGTTGTTCCTGCATTTGCTCCTTATTATGCACCCCTGGCCGAGGTATATAATCTGGTCTACCTGGTCACAAACAAGAGTAAACACTGCTGAATTTTCTTATTCTATTTTCCTTTTGTTAAGTTGTTGTAACTTCATGTTGTAGGCAAACAATACTATTCCCGTCCTCTGTGTTGCTAGGAATGTGGCATGTAATGTTCGAGGTGGTTTTTTCAAGTAAGTTTTTGAAACTTCTTTTGGACTGGGGGAAATATTTCTGCCTTTAGGTGTACCATTTGTTCATTAACATTCTTTTACTTGCAAAAGTTTTCTCTTGACCTCTTGCTGATGTTTGTGTGCTTCATATTTCTTTTCTTTCTGGCATCATCTAACACGTGGCATTTGTCCCAGAGAATTTGATGATGTTCTCTTGCAACGGATTAATGAAGTTTCTTTTGAAGATGATGTAAAAGACATCCCTTGCCCTCCTGATGTGAGCAATTATTTGGTATCAGAGGTATTTTTCTCTTCTGACAACAATAAGTCAAACACGTATTCTGTATCTTCTCAGTTACCTTTCTCTCCCTCACCATTATGCTAATAAGAATGTTTTGTCTTACAGGATAACGGCTCTGGTTCCAATGGTAATAAAGAACCGATCTGTTTTGATGGAATGGCAGATGCAGAGGTTGAAAGAAGGCTCAAGGTAAAAATTTTATGCCCAGTCTGTACAGCCCTTGAGAAAATTAGGCACCCTGTGTTTTGTTGTTTTGGGCAGTCTTAACACAAGTTTGTTACTATTACTTCCTCTACGAAAAATTAGGCTCAAGGTAATTTTCTTTACATATTCTGTTTCACAGGAAGCGGCTTTAGGAGTAACTCCAGCCCCTTCACTCTCATCTCTTACAAATGTAAATCTTGGTCCTGGACTGGCATCTTCTATATCCTTCACTATGGCTGCTCCTTCCACAGCAATCCCTCAGGTTACTCCTCAAACATCAGTGACACCTTTCCATACCAACTTATTTTCTCAGGTAGGACCTCCAGTTAAACCACTGGGTAGCATTGGTCCTCCTGAGCTGGGCCTAGGCTTGTACAATTCTACCGCCCCCGAAGAAGGTGAAGTACCCGAATCTGAGCTAGATCCTGATACGAGGAGGCGGCTTCTCATACTACAGCATGGGCATGATGTTAGAGATATTTTGCTGAATGAGGCTTCGTTTCCCGTCAGACCTCCACTACAAACTCCTGCTGTGGGCCCTGTTCCTGGGCCTCTGCCTATCGCTGGCCCTGGTCCAGGCATGGGTCCTGGCCCTGGTCCAGTCCAACCTCCTGGTCCTGCTCTGCGGATGCAATCACGAGGGAACTGGTTTCCAGTTGAGGATCACATGAGCCCAGGACCACTAAGTCGACCATTGCCTAATGAATATCCATTTGGTCCTGATTCTGCGCAATTTGAAAGGCAACACCCACCTCCGTTTCATCGAAGAATGGATAGTTCCATTCGGCCAGATCGATTTTTTCCTGAAAAACAGAGACCTCCTAGGGAGGTAAATTTGTCTTGTCAAGTTTGGCTATTGCCTTGTGGCTTCAATCTTTGCTTCCCAAATATCTAATATTTTCTTTGTCCCACGTGATTCTTGCAGTTTTTTTAATCTAGATGATACATTAATTATAGAAAAAAAAATCTGTATTGCAGAAGTCAAGTGGGACAGAGTACTAAATGCTTATTCGTTGTCATATGCTAGATTGCTGGCAATATTATTCTAAGCTGAGTTTCCTCATCTGCAGGCTCCAAGAAGAGATGACAGACTGAGATTAAATCACTCACTACCGGGCCATCAGTCGTTCAAAGGTAATCAGTGAGTCAAAATGGAAATTTTTGTCACATTAACATTGATTGGTCTGAACATAGCATCACTGCCAACCATATCATGATGGCTAAAACGCGACTTTTTCGAGGAGTAACCTTTTTGTGTTGCAAGTTTGCAGCTTCTTGGCATACATTTTAAATTGTAGAGCATCATTATTGTTTGCTTTCAGCTGATCTTACTTAAAGCTGATCTTACTTAAATAGATAATTTGCAAGACTCATATTTGTTTTGAATCCTGGCTGACTGCATAAATTTCCAAGTGTGTTTTTCCTACTCGACTATTAGGTTCATTATAACAATTGCCTGAACTCTGAATGGCTGCTTTAAATGCACCATCATAGTTGCCAATTGTTCCCTTGTTTTGGATCCTGGTAATGTAGCTCACAAGAAAGATAATAAGTCTATAACCATGACTTTAGGTAGGTAATAATTAATGGTCTTCGAGAGTGGGACATTGGAGTTAAGTAGCTGTGGTCAACAAAATAATCAAGTCAAAAAATGGGATATGGGGGTCTTGAAGGCTGAAGCATATGATAGAGGGTGGTTAACTATGTTTAGAATGTATGTGTGGTTGTGCTGACTGTGAGACTGCGGGCTTGAATTTTGTATGTGATAGCTAGCTAGAGTGCTAGACTGGGGGATCCATGTCTTACGACTCTTACCCCTTGTCTTTCTCTTGTTGCTCTGTTTAACCGTGGAAAATCAGTTAATGTTAGTTAATACAATTAAACAACAGTAGAAGTTATTTGAGCATTGAAGTGTTGATTATATGTTTTGGCTTTGGAATCTGATGGAAAAATAAATATGACTTGCTAATCTGCTCTGCCTTCTTATATTGTGAAGCAGATGCAGTTCCCCACCCAAGCTACATTGCGGGTCATTAAGAACCTCTCAATGTTTTCAATACAAGAGTAAGGTTGCGTGCATCCAGACCCTAACCCTACTTTATACACGAGTAAACCTGGCAAAACTGCCTCTTCCCCAACCCGAGGTCTCGAATCCAAATTGGCCCCTGTCCTCGACTTAGCCGGGAAATGTCTGATTGTCTGTTGTGAAATTATACGAAATGCCTACTATCTGAAACAACAACCTTAATTGCCATGACCTTAAGGATTCGAAAATGACCCAATTCACCGATTCTTAACCACGAGGATGTACCCAACCCCAACTTGAATGACCTGGTTGCCAGGTGTAGGCGGAAACGTGTGAGGTCCTCGGATACATGCAGATGCTGATGCTGCTGTTTTCATCGTACATACTGTTGAAAGTGTTTCTGTTGATCCAAATTTAAACAATTTTCCTGGTACATAATTGTTCTTGCATATGGTCCGGCCATTGGGATAGTTTTCACTTGCTTTATTATGGGAAAGATAACTTTGTATCGATGGGGTGCAATTAACATAGGAGTCCACAACTTGTTTCTTGGAAGTAAAGCTCTTTACGTTTGTATATATTAAGCGTTGAGAACCGACTATTATCATAAGTCCGAGCACTAGTGTGATTGATATAAAATTTTAAAATCCACCACCAAAATGGAGTGTGTTACTCATATAAAACGCTGGCGAATTTGAATGCTTACATTAGGCCAATTTTTTTTTGTAAAGCAAGTTAGCGTCAGAGGATGAATTGAATATTCTGGACTGTACAGTAGCATTTAATGATTTTTAAATTAATATGGAAATAATATTATTAATAACACAGCCTTCATGCTTAGTACTGTATTTTTTACTTTCTTTGTTCTTCTGTGTTTATCCTAGGTGGCAGCCTTAAAAAGGTAAAATTTGATGCAACACAACTGTTAGAGTTTGCTCCAGACACCTGCCCCCCTGTTGTAGATGCCCAAGTTCAACACCATTTTTTCTCGTGGCCTAGGCGAATTTCTAACTATTCTGCATTTTTTGGGCATCGACGAGATAATTATAGGCATTAGTTTGTCTACTTAGGTTTTTGTAAGTAGGTGTGTAATTTTGTCGTCATATTCAGTCTTCAAGGAGGTATTCAAATGGTGTTCTGCGACTTTTGAGATAATAAAAGAAAATTTGTTACTTGTTCAAACTGCGGGTAATCATCCTTTTAGGTATCTTTTAAGAGATCCTCTTACAGTCTTACTGCTGCTGTTGCTGAATTGGAACCCTCAATTTAACAGCTAACTGATTGAAAATTTTGTTACTGCTAAATTCGTATGTCTTCAAAGGGCCTGTTTACTTATTTCACTGCTTAGTACTTCAGTTTGGCTGAGAATTTGCATGTCTTGAAATAGGCTGGTTTTACCACTAATCGGCTACATAGTGTTGTTGCTGAACTGGGTACGTTGTCAAGTAACTTCTTGATCATTTGGTTACCTTCTTGAAATGGGTTTAAGCTACATATTAATCCATATTAATTATCTTGAAATCTTTTGTCATGAGTTGAGATGCGCCAGGACTCTAGTAGGAAGTTTCAAACTGCTTCTTTCCAGCTATATGTAAGATCGAACGGTAGCTTACTGGGATCTATCTTTGTCCAGCTTGACCATCTCCCGCAAGGTCTCTTACTAATCATATTAGTAGAAAAGGGGCTTGTTAGTGTGACTGATTATGTTTAAGCGGCGGTTGGTATTAACATCCGTTTATACTGAAGGTAAGTCTATCCTGATTATGGTAATGAACATGTAAAATGACGTGAGAAGTTCTTTTGACTTGGTAAGCTTCTGCGTTATCAATATTGTTTGTATGTTGGCAAGTGTGATATACAAACACATATCGTATGTGTACTTCTGATTGAGTTCATTGGTCGACCAACATTAGTGGTCTGCTGGTTGATGAATGAAGAACTGCCTACTGCCACAATTGTTTTATAGTCTCCACTCTACCCGTTAGGACTGAGGATTCCTGCTGAAACTAGTGTACGCATGCATTCGTTGAAGCATTTGCTCTTTTTCTCCATACATGGTTGAACTTATTCTCTACACTGACGCGAGTTATCTGAGTAAATTTGGTGTAAACATTATGCAAATTGAAAGTGTGCCAAATGTGATACTCTTCTGATGGGTTGAGCTAGGTTTGTCGTATTGGGAGTGCTTATGGGATCTTTTCTTCCTCCTTGTTTAATAAATTGTGAACCACCTTCTCGGGTTTCTTTGCTATAACTGGGTGTTGATTCTTGTGCTTTCTCTTCAACTGCAACAAATAACGTACTCCTGAAGTGGAGATGATGTTATAGGTTGCTCCCAGTTGTGGCATCATAGATGCAACTGTTACGGATTTTATCATGTTACGACGGTGCATTATGCTCCTCTCGCGTTTTTATGTAATTATGTTTAGTAAGAGTTCTAGGGAGTAGGGACTGTATGGCAAGCCCATGCTCTTGATGTTCTTAAATTGAATGATCCTTCAAGATTATTTGCACTTGTATTTTGGAAGTATCTTCATTCTGCAACCAGACTTTCATTAATGTTATCTCATTATCACGTTATGCTTCAATAAACTTGTGAGGATGGACTGTTCATTTGAGCTATTTTCTTGTTTGATGACTCATGATGCACCTCATATACAGGTGCTTTGAGATATATCTCACCTTTTATGTCTCAAGCTTCTGTATTCTTGATTAGAAGAGTAAGGCCTAAAAAACTTGATGCGTCACTTATTATGTATCTTCTATAGTTGCTTTTGTGATCGTGACATAATCTGTGTTTGGCAGTAGTTTGTTTGCATGGTATTTTATATTGTGCTTCTTAATAAAAAAACATCTACTGTAACTTGATTAATTAAGTCATGTAATACATACATCAGTTTGAGTTTCAGTCCAAAATGTTGGTGTTCCTCTATTTGGCAAGTTTTTTTAGTTATTATTCCGTTCTGCCTGTTTGTCGTAAAGCAGAAGTTTTGGTATTGTAAACTTTTATTCCTGTCTTCTAAACCAATGTTTTTTCTGCAATAAATTGTTTAAGTTGGTCAGGTTATTCCTTCATACTTCATATGTTCAGTTAGGCATAGGTAAATTTCAGTATCTGCTGCATCACCCCCGAATATTGTTGTTCCTTTATTGTGCAATTTTCTTAGTTTGCTTCGTAAAGGTCAAGGGTTAATACTTCTTTATTGTTGTCTTTTTCAAAGGTGATAACTTCCCCTTAAGTAGATCATCAAGCATAAAGGATTTGGAAGTTGTGTTCGGACGGAGCAATTCATTTCCAGAAACTCCTTCTGGTGCTTTGCATGACATTGCAGCGAGGGTTGGAGCCAAGGTAATGCTTAGAATGCCATTAAGTGAGTTGGTATCTTCATTTATCCAATTTATTACCATCTTTATTTATTTGTGTATTTATCTGTTCTGTAGGTTGAATTTAGGACGCGCTTGGTCCCTTCTATGGAGTTGAGGTTCTTCATGGAGGTGAGCCTTTCTTACTTGCCCACACATAAAATAAAAAAAAAAAAAATTTGACTGTTCACATTGCCTTTTATGGTCACCACCTTTTTTTTATCAGCTATTTTTTTCAGTAACTCATCTCACATTACTTCTCCAATTCATTCCTTATGTTTAGTTCCTCGAAAATGATTTAACATTTTACTTATTGCACTTCCCACTGCTCCGGTTGCTAGGATGTTTTAATCATTCATGACTGAGATATATTATTAGTTTTTGCATAATTTGCGTAACCTTGCATAGGGTCCTAGATCAAATAAATTTGAAATTTACCTTTCACGTGCATAGCCGGGGAAAGGCCATGTATCTCACTGTTTAAGTTTGCAGTTATGGACTTGTCTTATTGACTAGGTGACAGCCTTCTAAGTTATAGTTTAACAGTCTTATCTTCCGTGAATATGAAACGTGACAAAATGTGCACAATGTAGTTGAAACCCACAGGGTGCTTAGATTTTCCGTCATCTTTCATTGTTGTAGTTTGTCAAGTCATATTTTTTTGGAGTCCGTTTGAGTTTTTGTTTTGTTAGTTATGAACTTATGATCTTAATGGCTTTAGTCGCTGTTACCTTTTTGTCACGGCAACATTATTGGTACGGGCCTGTACAGCATACAGTTCTGAATATTAGTGAGCCTTTTTGTTACAAGAAGTTATATAATATTCGAAGTTGCTAAGTAAGTTGCTTCTTTTAAGATAAAGCTTGCCTTTGTAGAGGCAGTCTTTTCAGGGTAACTAGATGAGAGTCTGTCCACTGTGTATGATGTGCTTTTTAATCTGTATGTTTTTTTTAATTTCTAGTAGAAAAACCCTCCTGTGTAGTTTTATATTTCTCTGGAATGTGTATGTGCCTGAGTGCCTGACTCATCTTATGAACGTGTGGGTTATGTGACTGATTTTATTGCTAATTAGTGGTATCTAGGAAATAAAACCTAATCACTTTGGTAGTTGTCAAGTTCTATTGTTCGAAGGCTGCCATAAAACGGTGATCATGCTAAATACGGAATATTTTTTTTTGTCTTTTCTCGTCTTGTCATTAAGCTTTGTATGGAATATCACTTATGCAGGCTTATTTTGCTGGGGAGCGAATTGGAGAAGGAACCGGTGTTAAAAGAAAGGAAGCACAAAATCGAGCTGCAGAGGCAGCTTTGATGAATCTGGCTGGTGAGACCCTCCACCTGGATACTAAATAAGTATTAGGAGTATATTTTTTTTCCTGTGCTGCCCTCTTCATCCTCTCCTGATACTCTTGGGAGCTTAGTATATATCCTTCATTAGTTTGCTATTGCTCATATGGCATAGTACCTACTCCCTCCATTCCAGTGACTCAGTAAGTAAGCCTCATTCTGCAAATTCCCCTCACAAAAATATGGAACTTGAGTTACTCATGTTTATATCATGGTGTTTTTACATCTATGTCCACCCCCCAAATTCTCCGAATTGTTTTTTAAAGTAAGTGCTTCATTCAAGTAAAGGGCAGGAGATGGACTTCTTCCTTTATTGTAATAGTCTAACCAAAACTGAGGTCAATTACAAGCAATGCAAAACATGCTAAAGAAGAGATCACCTCGTCTTTTTTCCTTTTCTTGATTTCTTGGGTGTCCTGTGAATCTGTGATTATGTTTTGACGGCTTTCATGTATTTTTGTTCTCTCCTATTGATGCTGATATAGCATGGTGATGCCATTATGCTATGATCAATACTCAGAAAATTTCATATGGTTTCTTTTACCCTTGGCATTATCTGTTAATGATTTCCAAGATTATAATCCACAGATCGATACTTGAGCCACATGAAGTCAGATTCTCCGCAGAGTGACATGAATAAGGGTCAGAGTCCCAATAACATTGGACACCCAAGTGATTCACATTCTCCTGGTGATAGTGCCTTCGCTAAGGAGATGATTTCAATTGAGCCAACAAAACCAGACTCTAGTGTGGATGACTCTAGAAACTCCACGAGCCCAGTTTCAGCTCTTAAAGAATTGGTAGGTACCAATAAATTGTGCTCATACTTGTGTTTTTTCTGACAACGCTTTTTTGTTACTCATTATTTTTGTGCTTGACTTGCTGATTGTTATACATTTAACAGTGCACGAGAGAGGGCCTTGGTATTGATTTTAGAGCTCCATCTCCATCTACTAGTACCATCCAAGGAGATGAAGTTTGTGCAGAGGTACTCAATATCAGTTTATGTAACTTTCTTTTTTTTTAAGCAAGTTTATGTAACTTTCAAATTCTGGGATATTGAGCTTTTGATGTATGTTTATTGTTTGTCCGAAAAATATACCAAGTGAAAATGTGCTTGGGGAAAGTACAAGTCTGGAAGATCAGACGGAGGTGTGACCAGTTCACCAGTAGTGTTGCAATCGTTTTAATTACAACAGCCCCTCTCTGTATATTATATTCACCTTTCCCAAGTTACCCTCTATGCCTAAAAAATACTTCGTAGCATAGTTGGTTGTGGCTTGAAAGATATGGCAACAGCCAACAAGCCAACAACCCCCTTCATGTCATCAAGTGATGATGTTTACCATCTAAATTAAATACTCACTACTTAGTCGGCATCTTGTAATTTTTATTTGTGGAAGCCACAAGGATTTTTATGCTAATGGGTTTTGGAGTTAGGTGACAACTGACAAGTATCACTAGTCGATGACTAACGACTTGACCAACTAAGTTTGACTCAAATTGCACTCTTAATTGGCTTCAGTCTCCAAGGTATTAGTAAACTGTCATTTGCCACAAGTATATCATTATATATTTAATGCAGGTGAAAATAGAAGGGCAACTCGTTGGCAAGGGGACGGGATTGACGTGGGATGAAGCACAGTTACAGGTGTGAGTTTTTTCTTGGTGAAAAAGTCCTGTGCTTTATTAATTGGTATTGACAATTGACATTTTCTGTGTCGTGCTTTTCTTCAGGCTGCAGAGAAAGCTCTTTCAAGTCTCAAGTCCATGCTTGGTCACTTGAAACGTCCTGGTTCTCCAAGGCAAGTATTTGTTTTGGTGTAAAGGGGATTAAACTTACTTTACTGTTTTTTTTCCTTTTCCGACATAACAAGATTGTCTTGCGTTAGAGATAAACAGGGATTATGTTTTTATCAATGTAATTTTGTATAAAGGGAATATGATCAAAATATTTTGGAGGTTCGCTGTTTGATTATGTTAAACTTTTTTTGGGTCTAAAATAAGTCACATGACTCGGTTTTGATGCTGACGGGTTTCAGACCCAGCTCATGTGTACCTCCTCATAGTGGCATTAGCTAGCTGATATCTGCAGGTTGTTTTAAATGTATGAGATGTGCAATTCTTGATCGTGTCTGAACTGCAGGTTATTGGAAGGGATTACCAGCAAACGCTTGAAGCCTGATTATCCTCAGGTTTTACAGCAAATGCCATCTTCAAGATATCCAAGGAATGCTTCTCCCGTGCCTTGAAAATTGGTGTGTATATAACCTATAGAGTACAGTATTATTTTCTCCTGAGAGTCGGTATCCTGAAGGGGTTTAAAGACAATCCTCCAATTTTCAAGATGAGCTCAGATAATGTTTGCTTCGTTTCAACGGGTAAGATATTGTATGATTGGAAATCAAAATCAGAGTCCTATTTGACTTCCCCTGGATTTTGCCGAACAAGACAATGGGATTTTGTCCATCCTACCGCATCCTCGGGGATGCTTAAGAGCGGATTTTCGTGTCCAGGCTGATCAGTTTGGAGTCGGCGCCCCAGATTGCTGCTGTTCATGAATGTCTTGAGTGTCAACCTCCAAGCATTCACAATCTTCGGGTTAATGCACATCCAGGCGATAGATACTTTATTGCATGCGGGATGTTGCTGACGAAGAAACAGTCATACAAGTCTTGTTTCTTTGCACTTTTTAACGATTTGGGTATCGGCCAAGCTTGCATGCAGATGATGGGAGATCAACTTTCTGACAGTGACAGAAAATATTCAACTTTGATGCTCTTGGCTATTTCCTTCTGTTCAGTTCTAATTCGGCACATCAAGGTATCAACTAACCGAATTTGGAAGTCTTGGTCGACTCCAACCTGAATTAGTAAGGGTTAGGATATAGACCAAACAATGTGCAGTGCAATGTATCCGAATTGAGCTGATCGACAACAAGTGGAAGTAAAATGTGGTACATTAGTTATAATTCGGTACAAGACTGTTGTATGATGTTCCGAGCGACTAAACGTGGAAGCATATATTGCGCGTGTAGTTTTTGCTATATTAATGTCAATTTTATTTTGTTTATCATTGGTACAAGTACATCTAAATATTTGTACAATACTCCCTCCGTCGTAACCATTTGTATACTTCGATTAAAATAATTTCTCAGCTCAAATTACATGTCACATAGACGTATTCCAATGGCCTACGAAAGAGCAAATTATTTGAAGATAATAATTAGGTTAGAAATCAGAACAATAAAAGAGCAATCATGCAATTATGGATCTTGTTATGTTCATAATAAAGACATAAAAGTTTGACCTTTACATATATGAAGAGCCACTCTTAAGAAGGTCACACTTCAAGATATGTTATCCCAAGCTAAGATGAGTAACCCATGAAATGCCACTTAAATGAGCTACGATCCTCTCCATCGAAATAAGCCGGAATCATCCCAACTTTCTAAGAGAAATATAGATCTTCATTTTCTATAACAAAATTATTTAATACTATGTTGTTTTAAGATCATCTCATCCTTTAATGCATGCAATTATGATCATTGAGATAGTTTTAGAATAAAATCAGGATCTGTAAACACAAACGAAATAAGATTAAGAGGATCTCAGTAGCACTTGATTAAGGTTCTTATTAGATCATCTTCATCTCTTCCTACTCTCTTTTCCTTTGTAGCGGTCATATTATAAGAAATATACGGTGAGAGGGGTTGAAATAATATACTTTTAATTAAGTTATTAAATGAAATAACGATCCTTTTCATTTCAAAGGAAAATGAAAATGATCACACGATAATCTTGAAATCTATTATCAACCCAATATTATTTCAATCATATTTTCATCCCAATTTATTCAAAAATCAATAGAATTAGAGTTTGCTATTTAATATCTAAATAATCTCATTCATTTTTATTTTATTTTTGGTACAAATGAGCATACTATGTCCCCCAACTTCATGATTGGGGTAAAAGAGTTATTATCACTTAAGTGATTCTTATTCTCAAAAACAATCTCATTCATTAGTACTATAATCGGCTAAACCATTTCAAAAGTGGCTAATCCATAGAATCACAAATTCTTACTTAAAATCATCCAAAGTTAAGACGCTCCCAATCAATTTAAATATTTAAATAACGTTATAAATTAAAAGAAGATTATAAAAAGATTTAACTTAAGATCCACTTACATAAACCTACCAAGATTAAGATAAGGAGGACATGATGACAATGTGTACTAAAAAGTACTACTACTCTCCTCCATATAAAACGTTGGTACAATGCATGATTTGGGTAAGACTTATACGTGGCTCATATTTCCCATGGTTCTAGTATTTCCCATAGTTTTGGTGTAGGCCTCAATTACCTAAGCATTAACGACTGATTACGATAGTATCCACACCATTATTTACGTAGCAATTAATGTACTAGTACTGTATTATTGTGTTGGTACTTTCTAGTACCAACTGTCCTATGATTCTAGTTTGAATCCGATTATTTTGCATTACATTTTATGTCGAGTAATTTGTAATTCAATTGCTTTCTGATGGATTTGTTACCATGTCATTTCGTCTTCAATTCAATTTGAATTGGTCGGCATATATCAAATCATTTTTAGGTTAAATTGCTTTTAGGTACATGTCTTTTAAAATGGGATCATCACCAACTGTTTTATGTCGGAGTGAAGTGAGGTGTGCCAATAATAGATATTTTATTTAGGGAAATGTCAAATACAACCGAATGTGTTGTATTTAAGGAACTAAATAAGGAAAGAAATTCTTAATATAAGCATTTAATGAAATTTATTTATGTGTAATTTAGTCTTGAAAACCTAAATTAATACGGAATATATTAAATGCTTAAATACAACCCACTGGGTTGTATTTAGCATTTCCATTTTATTTATGGGTTTAAGAGTGAGAGTTATGTTTTAGGTCAAAATAAGAGGCTGTTTAACAACCTAACAAATTTCTTTTTGTTTTTTTAAATAACAGAAATTACAATATTTTCAGTAACATATGTTCGTACACAAATTCTTACTTGTGACGGATGTTATCCGTCACAAGATAGAGACGGACCGAATAGTACCACATTGTAGCAATATGAGGCGGGTAGATGTGATTAGTTTATTATATTGATGGATGTGGGGTAGATAGTAGAGTTATTATTTTATTAGGTATAGTACTACTAGACTTGCATATGAAACACAACCCATCACCTACAACTCTACAAGTAGACCTGTCAAACGGGTCGGGCGGTCGGGTCCCAGGTCGGGTCAGAATACAGGTCGGGTCAGAATACGGGTCGGGTTAGGGTCAGAATACGGGTCAAGAAATTATCTGTAACGCCTTTTTTTATCGGTTTTTTTAATCATAAAAATATTTTTTAAAAATTTCAAAATATTTAAGCTTAGTATTTTAATCATATTCAATATTTACAATAATTATATTGACATAATTACTAAATTTAAGTTTTTTTAATAATTATTTTATTACTTAATATTATAAAAGTTATATAAAATTGACTTCTTAATTATATTTCTAATTTTAGGCAATAAAAATAATAATTTTTTAACTATTTTTGCAAATATAATATATAAATATTAATATTTTAATAAAATTATTGATTTACCTTTGACCCAAC
>JAOWBH010000010.1:798957-812745 GCA_028566215.1 Silene coronaria
TAACCTATGGTGGAAGGATTCCCATTAGGCTTGGTGGAGGGAAAATGGATCCCTCCAAATCCCCCCCCCCCATTTCCCTCTTACCTCATTTCTTTTCCAAACAAGGGATTTTGTTTCCCTTCCCTCCCCTCCATCCAAACACACCCTAAGTATCGCACTACAAATACAACTTGGAACCTGATAAAAAAATTTATACTTTGGATTCAGGCTTATGTTGATGCTGTTCTTGACCTTGCGTCACATTTTATCACACGCTTGCGGCGCTATGCAAGCTTTTGTCGGACATTAGCTAATCATGCCGTGCAAGCAGGAACTGGAGGCAACCGTGCTATGGTGGCTAGTCCTACGCAAAGTTCTGCAACTCCTGCTCCAAGTCAGGGTTAGTATGTAAAAGATTTCTTTGGAGTCTGCTCCACTAGCTCTTTATAGATACTTGTGATTGTTATTGTAGATATTATTTGGTAATAATAACGATACAACAACATTATCTCCGTACCTCAAAGGCTTCCGCCTGTTGCGGGGTAGGGAGGTCGAATGTAGACCAACAAATACCAAAGAATAGTTAGTCTTAGCCATTAGGGGTCCTGGCCAAGTAGACAAGGAATAATGACGTAGGGGTGAAGATACATGCCTAAGTGAAAAGAGGCCATTCAACTACTAAAAAAAAGCTGACTTCCGTCTACCATACTGTATAGTTAAACTGGCATTATAAATGCTCCTCAAGGCTTGAAAGCCTCTTGACTATTTGGCTTGAAATCCAAAGAGTCAAGAGGCTTTATAACATTGTACTTTCAGTGTTGTTCTTATTCAGAAAAGAAAAGGTAAATGGCTTTTTATTTTAATTCCACGTGATATGGAATAATGGGAAATTCCTTTGGAACTTGTGATATTATTTGGGATTGACTTTAAAAATTCAATGTCTTTGTAATAGATTGAATCATTATTAATGACTACACCAAACGATAGAGGTGTTATCTGGGCGCATCATAATTGTGTTGCCTAAGCTTTAGGACCTTTACTTCCTTTCCATGCCTCAAGCAGTGCAATCCCTTCCTGTAATCTTAATTGGTTTTCCTTGTATATGGAGCTTCACTTGCATAAACCTTCGGCTGTTTTGTCTTATTACTCTCAGGGGGTCAAAGTGGTACAACAAGTTCAACTGGAAGCACACAGATGCAGGCTTGGGTACAAGGCGCTATTGCCAAAATTAGTGGTACAACAGACGGGGTTTCCCCATCCGCACCCAGCCCTCTAAGTGGGCCTACTTCGTTTATGCCAATCAGCATAAATACTGGAACTTTCCCTGGTACCCCTGCTGTTAGGCTTATAGGCGACTGCCATTTCCTTCATAGATTGTGCCAGCTTTTGCTGTTTTGTTTTTTCTTTCGACGGACACAACTACCCCGTTATATCCAAACTGCTCAAAGGAATAATGATATTCAAAAGCCTCAGGCTGGTGCTCTAGGCAAGGTTGAAGAGAACGCCCAAATGAAATCTGCATCAGCCGGGGGTCGGCCGGATCAGTTGGTTGGCGGCGTCAAAGTTGAAGAAGGCCCTGCCAGCCGGGCCAGATTGGGATCTGGAAATGCTGGTCAAGGGTATACATTTGAAGAGGTAGGCCATCACTTACAACTAGACCTGGACCCAAATTTCTTCCGTATTGGACCTGAAAGTACATTCCATAGTAACCCAAAAACAAAATAGCCCAATTAACTTATTTGAAACATTTTTTTAATAATATTTTGAGCCAAACCGACCAAAAAACTTGAATGATTTGACCCCGACTATGGCCCGATCTTACCTGAAATGACTGAACTTGGTTTGACTCTTATCCAAATAACCCAATAACAAAGTGAGCACTCAAAATGGATGTCCCGAACTTGACAGTTTCAAGGTGTTCCTAACCGTAGTTGTTGCTGATTAAAGCGCTCTTGTTTTTTAGTTAAAAATTTAAGAGCATGTTTGGCCTAACTTGTTAAAAATGAGTTTTTGTTTTTCAAGCTTAATTTTCTAAAAATGCTTTCCAAAAGCTAGAGCGCTAAATTGGTGCTTCTATTTTTATGGGGAAAAAATAGTGTTTTTTTAGTTTTTGAGATTTTTTTTTACTTTTAAAAAATGATGTGTTTGGCCAAAGAGTGCTTTTAAGTCCAAAAACACTTCTAAAAGCTAGGCCAAACACACCCTAAATTCGATAATACCTTTTCAGGCTTGATCATTTTAATTGCTTTTATTAGGACCAGTGTGTCACTCTTTCAGGTGTGCACTGTTAGGCCCCTATAGTGAAGCTGAAGTTCTCTCGGTTGTCATCTGCAGGTGAAGGTTTTGTTTCAAATACTGATTGATCTTTGTAGACGGACAGCCGGGCTGGCTCACCCATTGCCTGTTTCTCAAGTTGGGAGTTCCAATATCCAAGTTCGGCTACATTATATTGATGGGAACTATACTGTCTTGCCAGAGGTTGTTGAGGCATCACTTGGCCCACATATGCAGGTATGTACAATATTACGTTGAAATACTAAGCCTTCAAATGATCAAGCTGAAATAAGCTGTTTGATTGATGGAGGGAAATTCAGAAGGACTTTTTAAAAAAAAATAATTTTGATGTTTCGTCTTTATGTATGTATATGCACAATATAGATGTATGAGACAGTAGCAAATATAAAAATAATCCATTTACCCTATAGTTAAATAAGAAGTACGTAAGGTTTTGGGTTAGCCTCATTCAGGAGTCATTGATATTTGTCTCTTTCAACGGTTTTCTGATCTTATTTTATCTGGTTCTCTTCATGCAGAATATGCCTAGGCCTCGAGGTGCGGATGCTGCCGGCTTATTGCTACGAGAGTTGGAACTTCACCCACCAGCAGAAGAGTGGCATCGTCGAAACATGTTTGGTGGGCCGTGGTCTGATCTTGATGATATGGATGATAGTTACAAACTATTCACTTCCAGTGACCCACTTGATTCAAGATCTGTAGAAAATTGCAATGTTTCTTATGGAGTTCAGAGTCTATGGCCAAGGAAACGCAGGCTTTCTGAAAGAGATGCTGCTTTTGGCTTGAACACTTCAGTTGGTCTTGGAGCTTACCTTGGTATTATGGGATCTCGGCGTGATGTGGTGACTGCTGTCTGGAAGGCTGGTTTGGAAGGTGTTTGGTACAAGGTATGTTATTTACTGTTTCTTGAAATATGTAGAGTTGAGAATTTCATCTACCTGAATCTAGCATAGTAACGGAAGATATAGCTCTTTTTGTTGGATAAATGAGCCTTCAAATAGTTTGCTCATGGGACTAAGTTGGAGCTATGGCGCTATGTAAATAGGATTTCCAAATTCTTTTAGTTCCCGAGCAATTGACTGTACCTATTGGCGCCAACTTTGGGATTAAAATGCAAATTATAGGTCCCAAACACAACTCTGAAGAAATCAGTGGAATACTGGAATTTATCAAAACCTCAGGACACATTAAAGAAGCCGTATTTCATAATATCTTCCATGTCTATATCTTTCAAGTTTCGACCATGATGGAATCTAAGTCCTTTATTCTAAAGATGCTATGGTGCCGTTGTGTGGTCAATGATTCCTCTTCAATAATGTTTATGTTCATCTCTCAGACTGGCTTTTTCAGTCCTTCAACTGATACTTGTTTTCCGTTACTATGCAGTGTATAAGATGTTTGAGGCAAACCTCAGCTTTTACGCCACCAAGTTCCACAAATCCATCCAATCAGAATGAACGAGAGACGTGGTGGATAAGTCGCTGGAATTATGGTTGTCCCATGTGTGGCGGATCATGGGTTCGGGTTGTGTGACTTAGTAGTTAAGAATATTTCATGCACCCTTATTAATATCATCGTAGCATTACTTCCATCAAAGTTACCTGCACGGCTGCACTTGTGCTAGTGTAAGAATCAGCCTTTTTTGACGTTCTTATCCTTTTATTTCGGTAAATAGGTTATTAATGTGCCACAGAGCGTTATTGGGACGTCATCCTGCATATATCAAGAAATTTGAGAAAAGTAAGCATGCCTAAAGCTACGCTATTAGTCTGTAGATTTATTATAGGCAGTAAGTAAACTCTTTAAAATCAAGGCGTTCGAAGTGGGATAATGATTGTTGACGAGGTGCCATTATAAGCGGTATGGATGTATGTCGTCGAGATGCTTCCTCAAATTTTGTAAATTCTGTTTCGCTGACTTACAAAACATTTTATGAAGCGGATGGTGCAGTTCAGTGTAAATTTGTAGCATGTAGTTGTGTTTGTAATGCTTATAAGTTACAACTCATGCTGGCAGAAAACCGTGTATTATTCTCCGAGCAATACTTTCTACTTCCTACAGATCCAACACCAAAGCGAAATTAAGTCGGCAAGAGCAAGGCCTACATTGTGATGAAAACGGCATAATTAAAATAGAATTTGAAAAGTAATAGAAGCTACAAGTTAAAACGAGAATGAATAAATTTTGGTCTGTATAAAACTCGAGCTAGATCTCAAGATCAATTTGACTATGCTCCAGCCAAATTTTAAATTAACCAATTCTACGAGCTGGTGCTTGTCGCATGAGTTCAACCTCATCTACTGATCTACATCCTTATGCTTAGACATGGTAAATGAGTCATTTGGGTTGAGTTTGGGTCGGATTATTTTCGGGTTAATATTTTATTGGGTCACTTTGGATCAGGTCATTTATGGGTTGGGTCAATCTGGGCCGCTTAATGTCATTTTTGGGTCATGATTTTGACTTTATAAAGTCTTTTGAGTCATGATTCTGACTTAATTAAGCCATTTCGAGTCATTTTTGGGTAAATCGGGTCATTTTTGGTTACTCAAGTCGGGTGGCTTCGGGTCGGGTCACTTTTGGAGTGGATCACTTCGGGTTTATAGGGTCACTTTTGGGTGATGCTTTTCAGGTCATTTTCGGATTTTGGGACAGCCTTATCGGGTCTACTTACACTCTCAAATGAAAGGGAGGAACGAAGACGGTTGACAACATTACTCGAGAAATTCTACTACTCGGTAACAAAAAGAAAAAAAAATCCAACCAATAAAAGTAATCGAGTTCACCTAATTTACCTCCATTGACCTCAACTCAATTTAATTTTGTTACTTATTTATAGTACGAAAACTGAACTGATGTGAGAAATCGCAGATTAAAACATTATTAAAAAACCGTCTCATATTACTTCAAATAGAAAATCTACCGAGCCTACATTAAAACATTATTGAGAAACCATCTCACCTCACTTCAAATAGAAAGTCCACCGGGCAGCAAATTAACTCCTTCGAGTCCTTCCTACCTATCCGTAGTAAACAACACGACCACCACCATGAGCTACGCCACGAGCACCACCGCAAGCGGCGGCGCGTCGCAATCTAACCACTCACTCGCCTTCAGAGTAATGCGACTATGTCGTCCTTCTATCCACGTCGAACCGCCGCTTCTCTTCGATCCCGCCGATGTTCTCATCGGTGAAGACCTCTTCGACGATCCTTCCGCTGCCGCCGCACTCCCTTATCTCCTCTCTCGCCTCTCCGACCTTCCTCCATCCTTCGCCGCCGCAACCGCCGCAGACGGCGGAGAAGTTGCCGGTGAAGTTTCGTTCAAGTCGCGGTTCGTTCTATCCGATCCGGTTTCGGCGTCCGGTTTGACCGGACTCCTCGTCCTTCCTCAATCCTTCGGGTTTGAATCTCTCTCTCGCGTGCTCGCGTTTATTTTGATCGTATTTAGGTGTCAGAATCTAGTGCATTAGTGGCGCAGTAAGGATTTGAAGTTCGTAGTTTAATTGCGTCTTCATTGATTGGCTGTTCTGGAAAAAAATGATCTTTTGAATACAGTTGATTTCTCTCCTGTTTAGCTGAATTGTGTTTAGGTATCTGTTTTATTGGTGACGGAGTCAAGATTTGAAGTGTGGTATACAAGTTCGAGGAAATTGATCGATGTTTTGTTAATCTGAAGTTCGTAGTTTGATTGCATTTACAATGATCATGCTATCTGGTTTAATCGCATTTTGGCATTTTGTTTTAGTAGTAGTGGTGGAGTGAGGATTTGGATCGAAATCAGAAATTGTTTGGAGCCGTTTGTAATGGAATATACAGTAATAAGTTACCAAAACTTGTACAAAAAAAATTAGAGAATTGTATTTTGATTGTTTTGGTACTCTACTGAGGTGGTGTGAGGTTGTGAGGATGGGAGACATGGAAGTATATTGAATTGATTTTGGTAGTATAATTACCGTCACCACTTGCGTTTATACATTTTCTTGTCACTATTATCATCATCATGTTCATTTAAAGATAAATGGTGATGATGATGATGATGAAGATATGAGAAGTATCAATTTTTCCCAACTGTTTGGTGTAGTGTGAGGTGTTGTTTAAAAGATAATTAAGGTGATTTATCTAAGCGAGACTTTTATATCAAATGGAGTATGTTGATGTGAGGGATGAAGGGATGCAATCTTAATTATCTTTGCTTGAATGCAAGAAATGGAAGTACCAATTTAAATTTGATAGTGTTACTACTTGCTATTGTTTCTTGCATCTCGTTATGATCATAATTATACTCATTTAAAAATGAACGATGGTGATGAAGATATGAGGGGTTATTGGATAAAAATGTCAGTACTGTTTGAGTATCTAGTCTGATTGATTATTCGAATTGTTTGTTGTAATGTAGTTTTTTTTTGTTTATTTTATAATTAGGGCGATTTATTTGGGAGAGACGTTTTGCAGCTACATTAGTATCAACAACAGTTCTAGCTATGAAGTCAGGGATATTGTCATCAAGGTTTGTCGTTTGCCCGCTTAATCTCTTTTTAGCATACCCTTTTAGTAATAACTAATGATAAAAAATGATCTGATCGCATATTTCACGATGAATAGTGATGAGAGGCTTACTTTATCATATGAATAAATCGCCTCGCAATATATGAGGTCTCGTATTGATATGAAATAAAAGTGGCCTTCGTGGAAGATTGGAATTTTGTGGAGGAAAAGTGACTGCTTTTTTCATATGTTACTTCTGTTTTGAGGTTCATATTATCAAAATATATTACTCTGTTGTGTTATCTCCACTTTTGCCAGATCCGTGAGTTGGTAAAAGGTTAGTCAGAACCCCTTCTACCACTCCGTATACTTCTTCTATCCATAAAAACACATGCATAAAGTCGAGTAACAATGTAAGGCTACATAGGGAAGCCGTTTCATGCCTTTGGTGCTCTTTGAGCTTTAGGGATACTTTTGACCAGCAACCGATGGGAATTTGGTACATTTTATGTGGTGAATCAATGATGGTTTAATCATGTTAGTAGCAATACCTTTTATGACTTCAATGACTTAAACTAGTGTTGAGAACTTAATTTTCACAGTTGTTGATTTTAACATACGATATTTTCATGCAAGACATTGTTTATGATGAGGGTCTTCAGTGAATTTTATTAATTAGCTTAGGCATTTTTCTAAGTTGTGAGACTCTTCGTTTATGTGGATTTCGTAAACGTAAGGATGAATTGTATGTGCCTCCCATTCTCATAGGTGCACCACCTTAACTTGCACCCTATGTCAAAGCTATAATTAAATTGGTTTTGATGCACCACTTGCCTTCTATACACTCGTATGAAAAAGAAAAGAGACATCTTTGATTTTTCACTGGTCGCAGGCAGAAATTCAAACTGAGAGGCAGAGGATATTGCTATTAGATACATCCAAATCACCTGTCGAAACAATACGCGCTGGAGGCCGTTATGACTTCATTGTTGAACATGATGTCAAGGAACTTGGGGCACACACGTAAGTGGGGTCTCTGATGGTCCTTGATATGTTATGTATCCATCCTCAATAAATCCTAATTTTGTGTTGTGACATTTACAGGCTGGTTTGCACTGCTTTATATAATGATGGAGATGGTGATCGCAAATATCTGCCGCAGTTTTTCAAGTTCATTGTTGCCAATCCACTCTCAGTTAGGACAAAGGTATAGCCTGATCATATTTTCTGAACACAGCACAAGGCCTCAAATATATCTAAGTATTGTTCTGTTTGTTTTCTTACGAATTTACAGTGTGTAGCTTTTACATACAATTCATTTTTCCTGGTGCAGGTTCGCGTTGTCAAGGTAGGTTGATTTCAGTATCATCTGAAGATTGTAAGTTTAAAGTTTCACGCTTTGCTTAGGGTTCAGAATTTCAGATCGGATTTTACCCGCCGGAGTCCATCCGGATATCTGTTTTTTTCTTCCATTGTTATACTATTTCTTATCAAGTTGAATTGAGCAACTGAAACCAGGCGTCAACCAGCTAATTTGTTATTTGTCTGAGGAATGAGTTACAGTAAAACTTTAATAGAATTGAGACACGACGGTCTTCCTTCCCTAAAGCGATATTTGGAATGCATAAGCTGAAATGTTACAAGGGCAAATCAATTTAGATCTTGAAAAAGATATAATCTGGTTCCATGTACCTGATGAACACGGTGTTAAATGATGCTTTGTAGCTGTCCAAACTTTTAGTATCTGGATTCTAAAATGTTTAGGAATGCGATGATTATTTGTACGCCCTAAAGGTTCATAATCATGAGGCGATGTTTCAAGAAAGTTGGCCTTTTCTGGTTGATGATCACCTCTTGAGAAAAAACTATGTTGCTCTTCTTACTCAGGATCTCACTTTTCTTGAGGCATGTATCGAAAATCACACCAAATCAAACCTTTTTATGGACCAAGTGGAATTTCAACCAGCTCAGCATTGGAGTGCCACACTACTCACAGCTGATATGCACCTTGTACAAAAGAAAATTATTAGGTTGGTTTGAAGATCAGATCAGTGTCCTTCTACGCCTTTATTATACACATGCTGCCATTTCTTCAGTATTTGACCTTCATAGTCGACAGTGACACAGAATTCAAGCCCCCAGTATTAATAAAATCTGGAGGAGGAATTTACAACTTTTTATACCAGTTGACGCTGTCTTCGCAAGAGTCTACCCAATTGAAAATTGAGGGAAGCAATGTTCTTGGTAAACTTCAAATAACTTGGCGTACAAATTTGGGAGAGCCTGGCCGCTTGCAGACACAACAGATTCTTGGCAGTGTAAGTACTTGATTTTGTCTTACTGATGCTCACCTTCGACAATTTTACTGAGTCCAAATAATGTTCCTGATTCACATCTTTTTTGTGGTTATGTTAGTTATTGATCTTTCTGTTACATTGCCCCCAAACGCCCGCGTTGATTTTGGGAATGTGATTGTTTAGTAGTCCGATAAAAAAATTATAATGCCTACCTGGTAAGTGGTAACTTTGAAATCTGAGTAAATTCGACACAATTTGTAGATTATCACAGTACAGACGTAGGTTAAGGGTTGCCGATTTACCATGTAGAATTTTTAAGGTAAAAAAATATATTTAACTAGTAGAACTGTAGAAGTACATCATTTGCAAATTTTCTTGAAGTTCTGTGTCTAAAGGTCTTCGATGGAAGATGTTTGTACATGTCAGGAGATTGCTTTTGCGTGAAATGTGGAATATAAAATTTCTTGATATGTATGTTGGTCAATTCCGCCGGACCTTGATTTCAAGTTACAAATCAGTAGCCCACTAGCCCCGTTACATTGAGATACATTGAGGCAAGTTTGTTGTCAGAAAATTTTGTACATTCAACCAAGAGTTGGTGGCTAACAGTTAGTTAACTCTTCACATGCAAACTATGTTGGCGGAGGGTTGGGTGGGTATTGTACTATTGTGTGTGGTGATGAAACAAGTGGTTTGCATCATCATTTTAGTCTCCTGAGAAAATTGTTTGGTTCTGCACTTCTGCTAGGGTCCAGTCTTTCAACTCCCAAGTGAACCCTTCTTCCAATTGGTCATAAAAACTTAAAAAATTACAACATCAGTTGAAGTCCTTACATACATGATACATAGTTTCTGATGGATTTCATTGATGGTAATAAGATTTCATTTTATGTGGATATGACCATTCTTGCAAGTGTTTTTTTTTTGTAGTATTTTTGATTTTTGTTTGCCCTCCCAATGAATCTAATATAATTTTTTTTACAGCCCGTTGCTCGCAAAGAGATTGACTTGCAGGTGGTGAGAATTCCCGAGGCTATAATCTTGCACGAGCCCTTTGAGGTGAACATTTTTTCCAATGATGTTTCTGAAATGAATTTCTAGTGAGCTGCCAGGACACTTCTTGAGGCTTTACAGTTACTTTAAAGAGGAGTAATACTTTTAACACTATTAAGCAGCAAAAGATAAAAAATATTGCAACTTGTCTTTACATGTCATTTAAGTATTATACCTATCCTGTAATTTGGAATAAGAATGGATCAGGTGATTAGTGGCTAGTTAACCGAATAAGCGAATAATGTTCTGCTGGTAATTGACAACTTGACGAACCGTTTCAGGTGCAACTTAGTCTCACAAACCAAACAGACAGGACTCTGGGCCCGTTTGAAATATGGTTTTCAGGTGATACCAATGGAGAGAGAGCATTCATGGTTAATGGCCTTCAGACAATGGTAAATGTTGTTTTGCAGCTAAAAATATTAATCCCTTTCTTGAGATTTTAAAATTCAAACAGTTTTATCTAAGTTGGCAAGGATTTAATATAGTGGAACTAGTATAATGCTGTCTTTGGAAAACTGAGATTTTTGAGCCAGGAAAAACCTTGTCCAGTATACTCCCCCCAACTGCTTTCTAGACCTTTGCATAAAGTCGTAAACATTTCTAGCTCAGGTTCTTTGTCTTCGATTTTTTGTCTTGTGAACATTTTGGTAGTCCTATTACTAACTCGGATATCTGATGCATTTGAGCAGACTTTACCAGAGATTCAGGCGTTCTGTCCAATTGGTCTTCAAATGGTAATGAGTTCTCTGAATCTCATAATCTGCACTCTGAAACATCGCAATTTATGAGACAATCAGCTGTAAAATGGATTTGTTTTTTGGAGTTGCGAAATGATTCATTGTGGTGTGTGCTGCAGAACCTTATTGCAATGAAACTTGGGGTCCAGAAAATTACTGGGATAACAGTATTTGATTCCGTCGAGAAGAAGACATATGAGCCTCTACCAGATTTAGAGGTATGTACATCAAGATTTAGCTAAAGCATCAGTTGTTTTGCATACTTCCCTTAAGATATGTTGTGTGGGATGGGAGACTTGGCAAACAGCTTATAAAATCCTTGTTCACGATAAGTATTGAAGCGATAACTTCTTAAGATAAAGAGGAGCTCATATTAGATCAAAGGTTTAAATTAGAAGGTTAGCTTCCGCAAGGGAATACTGTTTAATAAGATTGTTTCCCGGCCGTTCACTGCATCAATAGCTCTAAAGCATTTAAATTTTTGTGCAACATTTCTTATTTTTTCTTGTGTGAACAACGTAATGTTGTCTTTAAATGCTTTGGTCGGTATGAGTCCTCGTATGAAATTATCAATATGGGAGGAATAATTATCTATAACAAGTGTACTGATATTTTGTTTAATGTTCTCAATTGTGTGATGGTCTAGATTTTTGTTGATGTGGAGTGAGCGGCAATTGGCGTCTTGACCTGTCTCTCGGTTGATATCATGAGCAATTGTCGGCGTCTTGTCCTGTCTCTTGGTAAATGTTGCTGAATGCCTACTTTGCTCTCCTGTCAAAGCTGAAAATTGGGTTATGTGGGATGCTTCGTAGCTCCGGTAGATTTTTTTAACCAGTCAGGCAGGTTGTATCGAGTTATCGACATAGAGATGCTTGCGGCAGAAGCGTTGAAGTCCCTTTAGAATCTGCAATATACAAGTTTCTCATTGGCTTAACTTATTTTGAAGTCCCTGTAGAATCAATCATGTACAGTGTTTTGAGAACGGAAGGATATACAAGACACGAGTGTATACATTCTGACATATCGCGATTTTTTCCAGTGTCGTTATTCGAGACATACTGGGATAACAGTGAATTTGTTCATAAGAAAAAGGGATACAAATTCTATACTATCACAGCTAATCTTTATGTTCTGTTTCAAAAGTAGGAACTAAATCCAAATTCTCGACTATCTCATTATCGGTCAACATTGGCCGTGATCCAATCATCTTGACCCAACTGCCAGAACTTTCCGTTTGCCCGTGACTTGATATTGACCATACTATCCGGGATGCCATCGGGTCTTACCGGTTGGTATATGCAAATTGTAGGCATGGGAGTATGGGACTCCTTTATATATAGGCTCCCAAATACTTGCCATTGTTCAAGGCCACATGTTTGGGCACTCTGAACACAAAAGCCCAAGCAGATTACAAATTCTTGTTTAAGACGTAAATATATATTTTATAGTTAAAACGCCAGATATTAATACATGTATTTGATATATTTGTTTTCAACAAGTCTTGCTTCAGACGGTCTGAAATAATACCGATCAAATGTCACCATTGTTTTTTTAAAAATGTAACAATTTAATGACGTTTTATGACTAAAGTTGTCACTTTTTACCTTGAAAATGATAATAACATTTTATTGTAAAATTGCTACACTTGACCCGTCTTATTTCAGACGAGAAATAACCCGTCGTTTTAGATAAGAGTTGGGTAAGATGGTTTTATAGGAAAATAAGCATAGCTTGATATACATACACTAATATATTGGTATAAAAATGACAAAATGTACAAAAAAAAAAGCTGTAAAAAGTGGTCATTAAAATATTCTTCACATCCGTTAGTAAGAAGGATGCTTGTTATTACATTAAGATACAATACACATACATAATTATGTTACTTTTTATTATGCCAAAGAGTAATACATTTAATAGACTGCAAATTATCCAACTATCTTCTTATTGAGTTCATAAAGGAAATCCTGCAAGGAAGCCATTGAACAAAATAACAATTAAAATATGTATAAATAAACTTAGACATTAGTTGTTTTGCTAATCAAAATGACTATTATAAAAAAAAAAACTTTAATAGTATTTTCTACGCCTCATTTAATATCGTACATTTTACAACGGTTTTATTAATAGAATGTCTTACATTCAGAGACGAATTTCCAGAGCTGATTGTCAGCATTTTCTTTTGGTACTGGAGCATTGACTTTCTTGTTCTCTGGGTAAATTGAAACTTTGGTATCATCATGGATTCTACCTGTGAAAGCATCCATAACCATACCCGAATCGACCCGTGTCCTTATATATTTATATCCTGATTTTATGTCTTCGCTTTCATCCCACAAGACTGTTTTATCAAGAAAAATAGGCTTGTTTACCAATATCAACTGCAACAACAACAACAACAACAACATCAGGGCCTTAATCCAAAATGATTTGAGGTCGGCTGAATCATCCTTTAAAACCATCCATAGTGATAACACACCTCAAAATGCGAAAATATAGAACACCAATATCAACAACATTTTATGAAAACACAAATTCTTTATATTCATCAAACAATAATCACGATATATATAAGCTAGTTATGAATTATGAGTCGAAATTCTATATACTCTGTATTTATCAACCAACTCTTTTAATATTTTTAAGAGAAGAAATATATGTAAGCTCAGATATATAATAAGTTACCTGATCACCTTGACCTTCATATTTAACGGCCTTATCAGTGGCTTTATGAACCAACATAAATCCAGAGTGCCTGTTCTCATATTTTTGCCACAACTACAAACACAAATAAACCATTAGAAAATGAAGCACAAAATGTTTAAGACTGTCCTAAGTTTATTAATGTTTTTTTATTTTTTAATGTATTGAGTAGTTTAAAGACGGTTTTAAGCAAGAATAACGGAATTAATTTGTCGAAGATGGTTTTACATAAAC
>JAOWBH010000012.1:0-10753 GCA_028566215.1 Silene coronaria
GAGGAAGAATTATTCAACATTTGATTGTTCGAAGTGTGTGCTTCTGTTACACTATAGCTCTAGTTTACGTTAATGTTTGAGTTTATTTGAACGTTTTCGATTGACGATTCATGCGAGTTCATTCATCGGTTAGATCAACTGGTTTTAGGTTGATTTAGTTTAACCAGAGGTCTCTATGTGTTCTCGTTGCGCACATGTTCTAGTTTACGTAAGTGTATGTGTTACTAAGCATTTTTCAGATGACTTTTGTCATTATTTGAGTACATTGATCAATTAGAACGGCCGGTGAAAAGTTAACCACAGGTTTCGAGTGTATAACACGGAAATTTTATTTGTTGCGTCTCCTGCATTCAAACATCTGAATTTTACCTGTATATAACTAGATATACTAGGCACTCGTGAGATATTTTTAAACTGTTGTCTCGTTTTCATGATAATACATTAATACTCTCGTTAGTCATTTACATCCTGTTCAGAATTACTCTGACATAATTTGAACAAATGTGTGGAATAGCGTTGAAAGGACAGAGGAGGGATAACTAGTCTATGTTGATTGACACTTACATAGTTTGAACAAATGTGTGGAAATGAGTTGAAACGAGGGATAACTAGTGTATGTTGATTGACAATATGATCACTATTCACTAACATAGCTTCGGAATTGATTAACGTCTTCTTTGTACCTGAATGATTTAGTGAATTTGTAGTTTTATGTATCTTGTAAAGTAACAAGAAGTTTAGAAATGTAATAAACTAACCTGTTGGAAAAGAGGGAGTAAAGTTTTGCTGTTATTCTTTTGACACTTCTGTTTGTACTGTAATTTCAGATGTATTCCAGAAGATCATATGAATCCCGATCACCATCCCCAGACAGGCGTTACAGACGCTCAATCTCAAGGTCCATCTCAATATCAAGATCTTCGTCAAGGGGTAGATCAAGGTGCGTTTCAGTAATGGGGTTTCCTTGGTTTAATCTGTTCTATCTTTATCTTCGATAGAATATCTGCTGCCATTGCTACCTTCTAATGCATATTTATGTGGCAGGAGCCGTGAAAGTAGTGCGGAGAATCCTGGAAATAACCTGTATGTGACTGGGTTATCAACTCGTGTCACGAGGAAAGAGCTTGAGAAACACTTCTCAAGTGAGGGGAAGGTGATTTTCCATGCCTAGCCTTGATGCTTTTTACTGAATTGTGAAGTTAGATGTTGCCTTTTCGTTACAAGGACTTTTGAATTTGTCTTCTATAATACATATCCATCAATCCCATTGTTATGGTCGTCATCTGATGTCATCGAATTTTTTTTTTTTTTTTCATCATGTGGATATGAATTGTAAAAGCAATAGTTTGTTTTTATCAAAACCACTATTTTTCATGATATTCTTTATTAGAGAATATTAGATAGTATGGGTTATTAGGAGTAATATAACGGGTATTAACATTTGTAGAACATTTTAAAAAGTTACAAATGCTTTGTGAGTGAGTTTGGAGTTCCCATTTTGACTAAGACTAACACTGATCTATGTGGCATGAGTTTCAGGTGTTGGATGTTCACCTAGTGACTGACCCTTGGACCAAAGAATCCAGGGGGTTTGGATTCATTACCATGTCCTGTCTCGAGGATGCTGAACGATGTGTCAAGCATCTTGACCGCTCTGTGCTTGAAGGGCGTGTGATCACAGTGGAGAAGGTATCAACTCCCACTTTTTCCATGTGAAGTTTCTTATCTTAATTTGACTATTCAGTAATCCAAATGTTCAATGATAGGATTGAGTTTAGTATATTTTTTTCTTCTGTTAAGACATTTGAGGTTGAAACTGTTTTGCTTCTTGTCGTTTGAAGTTTTTGTGGCAGCAGGTTAGCTGTGTGTAGCAGCTCTTCTCCAAACTACACAACCTTCAACCAAATCAAATCAAATCAAATCAAACTCTCAGAATTGTATGAAAGGGTTGTATGCCCTGCATTTCTCTCTTTTCTGTTGAAATTAACCTTTGTATTACTATGTTTATTATCCGGCTTCCAAGCTAGCGTCTGCAAGTTTGTCTCCATGACTGTACCAAAAAAATAAACTTATTCTCCATTTAGTTGCTTATACATTTAGTGTGATCGGATTCTCCATTTTGTTTTCTAACTTAGTCTGCGATTGTTTGTTTCAGGCCCGCAGAGCTAGAGGTCGTACACCAACTCCAGGGAAGTACTTGGGACTGAAGGTAGCTCGTGGTAAGATAACATATTATCCATGCAGTTTTTCTTTAAAAATTTTCAGCTTCAGGCCAAAGTACAATAGAGAGCAGTACTAGTAGTGTAAGGCCATATGCATTGTTTGGATTTGTTGTGTGAGCTACTGAACTGTCTAGCAAATGCCTGTTGAAATGAAATTTGCAGGTCGCCGTCGCTCAGCTACTTACTCTCCCATTAGTAGAAGGTCTGCTCGGTATTCCTCTGATCGTGAGAGATCGTACTCCCCGTACTCCAGACGGGATAGGTCGTATTCCCCCTACTATCGCCGTCGGAGTTATCGGTCACGTTCAAGGTCGTACTCTCCATATTATAGCAGATCTCCTGTTACTAGACGCCGCTCACGCTACGATTACTCTCCTGATGAGCGTTACTATAGGAGAAGGTCACGTTATGAACGTTCTCCTGAAGATGGTTATTACAGGAGGAGCAGACGCCGGAGTTACTCCCGGAGCTATTCACCTAGGGGTAGGAGCCGCTCAAGGAGTTACTCCCCTAGGCCAAGCAGACGATCAAGAAGAGGCTATTCACGGAGTTACTCCCCTAGGCCAAGGAGAAGCTCAAGGAGGAGCTATTCTCGGAGTTCCTCCCCAAGGCCAAGGAGAAGCTCAAGGAGGAGCTATTCTCGGAGTTCCTCACCAAGGCCAAGGAGGAACTATTCTCCGAGTTTATCCAGAAGTCCTGAACGAAGTGTTTCTTTTTCCCCTAAGAAGCGGGAAAGGTCGTATGATAGTTGTTCTTCGAGAAGCTACTCCAGGAAAAGTGCACCCTCTCGATCAAGGTCCCTCTCGAAATCTGTCAGTTCGCGATCGGCTTCTCCGCCCTAAGTGTACGAGCTTATCTGTAGTATGGTGCTTTGTAGTGATTAAAAATTCCCTAGACTGTCTTGTTCAATATAACAGTGTTATAGTTTAAAGTACGCAGACCGTCTACTGTAGCTTTTAATAGAGCTTTTGTAGTTCACTCACTTTTCGGATAATACTAAGTGAGGCTTATAAATTTTATGACATTTGTAGCTATTGATATCGATAAGTAAAGTTTGTTTTGTCTTTCATTCATCGTTTTGGGGTGGGGATAATTTTCTTCAGACTAGCTTCCGATCCTGCTAGTGCTGCAATCTACCGAATGAAGGATTGAATTTTGCTAATGTTTTGTTTAAACTTTCAAGCTTTAATGGTAAGCTGAAAATTACAGGCACTTCCAAAGTCCGACGATTATTGCTCGGACTGCAAGAAGGTCTATAATAAATGAAATATATTTTCGAAGCTATAATAAGATGTTCATACACAAAAACAAAATCAACCATGTACAAACCAAAAATCGGGCCTGGTTAGATATTTGCAATGCTACAATAGTAGAGTCTGTTGGTACACAAGAATTACAGGCTAACAGGCTATTTTGATTATGCAGACATAAATGAGTAGCTTTCCCCACCCAAAGATTCTTGCCGGACTTTTCTCGCGTCCTTCTCAAGCAGATCGACTGATCTATGAGAACTAAAATTACCCAACTGACCAGCCTCTTTGAACTCCTTTCTGATAGCCCATAATGTTTCTACGCATTCCTTCATGGTCGGTCTAGACTGTCGAATTAGTCCTGTGGATTTTCGGGCAAGTTCTAGGATTTTCTCGACTGCCTTGATCGATGGTGGATTTCTTTGCAGCTTAGGGTCCATAGCTAGTACCGGCATTCCTGCTTTTAGTTTGCTCAAGGCCTACAGTCAAAACATGATTGATAACTTCTTTAGTTCATAGCTTATTCATGCAATCAAACTATCTGTTCAAATATAAGAAAAGAAAAGTAGGATTTACAGCATCTGAGCTTGGGACTTAAGCAGCAACAACAATTATGTAAACCCCGTGCCTTAAAGGCTTTCACCTATGACTAGGAAGGATGGGTGTACGGAACATGCCCATGTGCGGAAACCACTCCAAAGTGTATGATTCTTTAGTTAGGGATTTTGCTTTATTCCCGAACAATCCAAAACCCGAGGATGGTCAAGTCTTTAAACTTTAATCCATATTAAATGAATAAGTAACTAAACTTTTAATAAAATAAAAAATAGCGTAGTTCTTTGTACAACAATAAACATGTGAGCCTCTTCCAGTAGCCTCAAGAGTTTCATATGACAGTAGGGTACACTGAAGTACTGAACACGTAAGAGTCAGGAGCATGTGATAAGAACCATGTAATAATTGACATATGCATGTTCCGATGTTCGTAGCTGAGCTTCTGGACTAGTGTTATGTTGTACACAACACAAGAATTTTATACAAAGATGTTAAAAGAACGGAGTCTTGTGATGGTTTTATAACAAAACTAAAATCATGTTTTTGACCCTGGGATAGTCTTAAAGTTCGATCATTTTTTTAGTATAAGGAGCCACAACGACGATTTTGATACCAACAGGTTTCAAATCTAGGTCACGACTCATGAGTACCACCCCTTAGGGTCGTTTGTATCTATAAAGGTGGAATGGGTTGGGATTTGACGATACCAAGGTGGAGTGGATTTTGATTTTAGGATGCCATACAAGTTCTATAGTTGCTTGGCTTGTTCATCCCTCTAACTCTAGGAGAAATGACGTTGGAAACTTGAGAGGAGATTAAGTATCCAACTCCATTCTAAAATGACACGACCAGTCATTAGAATGCAGCTACTCCATTCCGATCCATTTCAAAACACTCAACTAGACATTGTATTACCAGCTATGCTACTTGACATCTGCTTTAAAACAAAAGAGCAGAAACAAATCATGCACAATGATCGTCAAACTCTACCTAGATACCTGTCTTTCATAAATCTACTAGTAGTAAACAACAGAATTTGGAATAGGTTCACTCACTCATAAATTTAGGGCAGGAAGATGAAGTACATGGTTTGAAGTACATGGTTTGAACAGTATCTAAATTCTAAATCATGAAAATTCTCATGGAACTTTTTTTTTTTTTTTTATGAAATAAATTGTTACACGATAAGATGCTTACCCATCTTGGCGTCATCCTTTCTTTAGCCACTCTCTTTGGTTCAATGGGATGTCTTCCGGTCACTAGCTCCACAAGCAATACACCAAATGAGTAGACATCACTCTTCTCAGTCAGCTGGTAACTCTTCATATACTCGGGATCCAAGTATCCGACTGTCCCTTTGATCTGAGTTGATATGTGGGTCACATCTGCGCCATCTGGAACAAGTCGAGCTAGCCCAAAGTCTGTCACTTTAGCACGAAGCCTCTCCGTGATGAGAACGTTTGATGATTTTATATCTCTGTGGATAATTGGAGGATCTGTCAATTGCAGAAGCAGTGTAAGAAATGTGTACACTAAATCAATGTTCTTTCTCCTGCAGAAAATTATTAACACGGGAAGTTTCCAAGTTAACATGCTAATACAACTCTATCTCTGCAGAAATATTAAAATTTTCCACGGAAAATCACTCTGACATACCGTTATAAGTATGTAAGTAAGTGACTGCATGAGCTACATCAATTGCAATGTCCAATCTTTCACCGAGCTCAAGCCCAAATCCTCGACTGCCTGCATTTTATGTTGAATTCAGTAAATGTCCATGAACCTGAAAGCCTTGTCAGTTGTCTTTTCTAGTAAATTTTTTTAGACAGGCCATTTAGAGTTGTCTCGAAATTTATCAGTCACTTCAGTCATTATGTACCAATTTTGTACACATTTCAGGTTCAGACTATTCAGTATACCAGCTAACTAGTTATTCTTAAACAGTAGTTTTCTAACTCGATGGACATACAAAACTTAAATGACATGACCTTCCATGTGAGACGAATCATTTTACCATATTATAAATGAGGAAAACGTAAGCATTGAAGATACTCTCACATGTGATAACGTTTGATACAAGACTTATTACTTGATGAATGACCAAAGTTTACATGAGGAACAACACAATTCTTTGGTTTAATCTCAAATGTGAAGCCGTCTCATTCAGTGATACAAGTCTCACTGCTCATGAATGAACAAAGCCTTGGCGTGAAATAAAATATCCTAATAATGCAGGGAAAGTGGCTTACCATGTAAATGGTCAAAAAGTGTACCATTGCCAACATACTCGATGACAATAATCTTCTCATCTGGGTGCTCTAGATATCCATAGAACTTCACCAAACTTAGGTGCTCTATCTTTGAGAAGGCCAGGACTTCGCTCCTGAATTCATCTACAGTGCGTTTACTAGTCATGTCCTGCCACATAACTAGTCCGTCAATGTGCTAATCCTCACTCAGAAAAAAGTTCAGAGCTCTCCATATTAATCAACAAATGTAAATTCTGGGCCATGTTTTGTTTTTGTGTTTTTTACCTTTCGGGCACGTTTTATAGCAACTTGAGTTCCATCCTGCAACTGTCCTTTAAACACTGTCCCAAACCCGCCTTCTCCTATAATGTTATCCTGAGAGAAATTTTTGGTGGCCTTTTGGATGTCCCCAAGAGTGAAATTCAACGACCCTAAAAACTCCCCATTTCTGAGTTTTGAAGATTCACTTGATCGCGAACCGTTATAATATGGTGATGATCCTCTATTCTTGCTTCCTGAAGAAAACTCAGCTGAAATTCAAGACATACATAATTAAAAACAGGTTGTTTTCAACTCAACCTACAGAGCATAGACAAGAACAACAAGGGCTTGCCTTAGTTGACGCAATTGAAAATGAGTATACTAAACAGTTGTTGAGTTAAGCTCTTCATTCACCACAATGACATACATTCAAGTTTCTACACGGTAAGACTTTAAAATGGATCACCATTAGTTCAGGGTAAAACTGTGTACATCTAATGATCTAATGCCCGCACCACACCAAGGACTGCTGCTTTTTGGGGGAAATCTATGGCATACCATAATAACCTATCCAATGTAATACCCAATTAGGGAATTTGAATGTAACCATACAAATCATTGCAATTTCGAAAATGGATCATCGAAAAACAATCATTTATATTTACAGTTCAAGGGTAAGGTTGCGTACATTTAATGCCTGCACCACAACAAAGGCTGCAGCTTTTGGGGGAAATCTATGGCATACTATCATGACCTATTCAGTGAAATACTCAGTTAAGAAATATAACTTCATGAATCATTGCAATCTACAAAATGAGTCATTGAAAAAAAATCATTTACATTTACAGTTCAAGGGTAAAGCTGCGTACATCTAACACCAATACCCACACCACACTAGAGGCTGCAGCTTTTTAGGGAAATCTATGGCATACCATAGTAAACTATTCAATGTAATACCCAATTAAGAAAGTTGAATATTTACTAATCACTGCGATTTTCAAAATAGATCACTAATAAACAATCATTTATATTTCTAATTCAGGGTAAAGCTGCGTACATCCCAACTCCGCACCACATCAAAGGCTGCAACTTTTTGGGGAAATCTATAGCATACCACAACAAACTATTCAATGTCATACCCAATTAAGAAAGTTGAACATAACTGTATAAATCACTGCAATTTCAAAATAGTTCATGGAAAAAAAAACAATCATTTGTATTTCCTGTTCAGGATAAAGCTGCGTACATCCAATGCCACACCACATCAAAGGCTGCAGCTTTTTTGGGGAAATCTATGATATGTGATACCCAATTAAGAAAGTTGGAACATAATTTTACTAATCATTGCAATTCCTATAAGGCTGCAGCTTTTTTTGGGAAATCCATGACACACCCAAATAAACTATTCAATGTAATACCCCATTAAGAAAATGATAACCCAGTTCTAATTTCTTTCACCAGAAAGCACTAAAATCAAGGTATTTAGTCACTTCATCCTAATCATTAGTTTACCTATTAAAATACCCCTCACAGAGAATATAAGAAAAACGTAAACAAATGATTGAGACGGAACGAGAACAAGAAAACATACAAGATGAGTTCCTATCAGCATGACTTGATCTCCTACCACCAGCACCACCACTATAACCCTCACCCCTTTCTGAAACATCACCTTTTGACTTATTAGACCCAAAAGCTGTAAAAACAACAACAATTTTTCTAACAGCAGATTTAAAACTGTATAAAAAAGACTTGTTTTTTTGTTGGTTTAAAGCTTTGGTACTTCTTGCAGCAGCATGATCATGTTTAGGGGTTAAACTCATATTATCCCTTCAAATAGCTGTATACTATGTGAAGGGGTGGCTTCAGTTTTTTGGATCTGGCACATGAGATAATTAAAATTGGTTCTGTTGCAGTCCATTTAATTCTTTTTTTATATAAAAATAATAATGAGACTTGTTCAATGATCCTACCTTAATTGCACTCACTTCCTCTCAAGGCACAAATTAATATCCTCTGTCCCAATTGGTGTCCATTCTCGATTACAAGTTACTAAGTAGACATGTCAAACCGGTTGGCGTGTTGGAATAAAAGTCGAGTCATTTAAGTCTGAAGTTGGATTTGGCATTGGCGAATCCATGCCTTAGGGTATGGGGTCCTCGGACACCGAAAATAATTTTTTTTATATATTTTCGGCCTTAATTTTATCCTAAAAATATCATTTTCATTGAATAATATCTGTAAAATATGATAAAGGACACCGGAAACATATTTTTCTGGATCCGCCAAATTTGGGTCATAAAGTGGGTCAAAAAAAAAGTTTTCGACGTCTTTTATTTTAACATTTTTAAGTCGGAAAAATAACTTTAGTTTTAAGATTAAATCATATTAATATTAATATAATATTAGTACAATTAATAATTATCTTGTATTTGTTAAATGTAAAAAAAAAAAAAAAAATTGTTATAATATTTTTGATTTATTTTTTATCCAACGGGTCAAACAGGTCGAATATGGTGTTAGACCCTGTAATAACGGGTCATTTTAGGTACGGGGTTATTTCAGGTTTTGTCAAGTCTACTATTAAGACAATAGGGCAATGTCAAGGGTAAATTTCAAGTTCTGTTAATTTTGATCATTTTATTGTAATGGGATCGTGAAAGTCACAAGAGTAATTACAACACTTGCAGGATTGAAATCCAAGTTATGAATACCGCATCATAGCTCTACTAACTAAGTTAGCCAACATATATAGTTTTTATAAATTTTCGAACTATAAACTAACTTTTACTTATGAATCATTCGAAAACAATCTATTTACGTATTTTATTTTAGACCATTAGAGTATCCGCAATGATGACCTAATCAATCACATAAAATAGATTTGAAGCAGGCCAACCTTGGAGGGCATTAATTGAGTGATTGGGTAAGGTTGATAGAAAGACATAATCAACCACAAAATTAATGTCCATTTCATCATGCATTCATGCTATCAACTAGAGCCAACTAGAACAGTTGTATTCTCTAATCAAAAACACTCTTGAGAGTTGGCAAATTGACAAACACATTATTAATTACACATTTTATTTCTGTGGGTAACCATGTCTTCAGAATTGAGAGGTGGCTTATAAAACACCATAAAGACAAAGCCGACGTTTTGAAGGACTTGTACCTTTTTTTGCTTCACAAATATCTGCTTTTTCCTAATCATTTGTTTACATTTGATTAAAATATCCCTGGTAAATAGTACAAAAAAAAAAGGTAAAAAAATGATTGGATGATGGGAGTAGTTGGGACATTTGTGTTTCTTACAACATTACCTTCGAGTTGACGAAATTTTACCTAAAACTTGATCATCGGATGAATTTTTGGACAGCACAAGGATGAGGATAAACAAAGTCGAAAATAGATGTTGACGAATGTAACACCAATCCTGGCACTTTTCTTCGAAAAAAGTAGGGTTATTGTAGCACCAAATTCTAACACTCATTTACATGTCATGAGTTGAACATTCTCAGACATGTTCCAAAAAACCTATGTCTTTGTCAAGATTTGGTCCTTGGCTAAGGAGCCGCCATACACACAACGATAAGTCTTGAATGAGACGGTTGACATCGGATCAAATGGGGACGAAATCTGAAAGGCGTGGAACAAGAGGAATACGGAAAGTGTTAGTTTCCATCTAATCAGATTTTGCTAGCATGTCTATTAATAAACAGAGTATGCCAGCCTTCAGCAATGGTCTCTCTGGTCTCTCCGGTTGCTTTATTCTTGAGGAACACAATGCCTTGAGCTCACCTCCAGCTCCTCCTAACAAGTAAAACATTATTGTTACTTTCGTAGAACAAACAACTTTTGTTGTACTTACGATGAATGACATGAAAGTTTTTACATCAGTAAATTTTCATGCCAGAAAAAAAACTCAGAGAGCATTAAAAAGGGAAAAGATATGAAACTTCATTACTGGTTATCCGAAAACAGTTCTACATCACACACATACAAGCTGCGTCACTCAAAATTCAAGCTTGGTTATAAGTATCAGACATGTGCATGTTATCCTGGGTTGGCTTACAAAAACCGTGTCAAAATGCAGTGCCTATTGTTGGGATTTTGGCAGCTGAAGTGTGTAAGCCTGAAATGCGCTTTCATGGATCTTTTATTTTATTGAGATTGTATTACATTACGGGGGGGGGGGGGGGGGGGGGGGAGAACCCAA
>JAOWBH010000012.1:29936-45187 GCA_028566215.1 Silene coronaria
GTTTTTGGGTTCGGAAATTGTTATGAGATCATGGGTGTGATTTGGTTGGATCTTTGTTGTCTCATTCTATGTTATTCCGACACTTCACTTCGGTCATGTGCGGACGTCCGGTTTGTCCAACACTTGGAAGTGTCGGTCACGAATCGCGATAGGTCCCATTTACTGTTTGTGGTGATTTGAAGGGGAAGATAATGACATAATTGAGCTAAAATTGGGGACCTGAGGTTGAAGGAATGACCATTTTCGATGTCTATATGTTTCAATTGGACTGTGATTGGGCGGTTGTTAGTTATTCTGCTATAATCAATACTCCAATCCAATTTTATGGGGTATTCATGTGAGCCGTGTAAAGGGTGCTGTGGGCTACGAATAGAGGTGTCGGGAAGCCCTGGTTTTTTGGTAGTTTTGTCTGCATCTTTTTGTCAATTACTGATAGTTGAGCTGTTTATGGGTGCTTGGGTTACAAATGGAGTTTGCTGTCTAAGAAGTACTGGCTTCCTCTGTGGGCCAGACACCGTCAAAGTAGAGAGGTTTTTTGTATCTTCGTTTCTGAGTTCAACATGATCGCTGTTGGCACTTTGAGTCTTTGACAGTGATGTTGCAAAGACTGACGATGGTTCTTTAACTTCGGTTGTGGTGATAGTGTTTATTTGGTTGCATATGGAATGCGTACTTGGAGGAGAATATGGAAGACATTTTGCTCGGTGGTGACACTATAATATTTGGTGAATTGAGAAAAAAATGTGGAACTATGCCCTTGTACTCTAGTAGGTGTTTTGTTTTGAGTTGAACATTTTTACGCACTGTTTATCATAAATGAAAGCAAGTCTATGGGATAAGTCTTCTTCATTTTTGAAAGGCAAGGCTACGGCCATTGACCCATAGTGGGAGTGTGTAATCGATACTAGTAACATTGAACTAGTTAAGTCTTCATTTTAGCTGCTTCAAAGTAATTGTGATCATCTTTTACTGATTTTGAATCATATTCTTACTCTTAGTAGGAAATTATTTGGGAAATGCGTCATGTTGCTAAAAAAGGTTCACTTTCTGCTGGCTTTACGTTCTTTTGTTGTAACGAGAGATAAAGTCTTTTCTGTCAAAGAGACTAATGCTTGTGTAGTTAAATTCCAACAAACCATAAGCAGGATGTTATTATATTGATTACATTCGATGTTAACATACATGCATTTCCGTATCACTAGGACCAAATAAGCCGTGAGACTTTCTGAAAAATGGTAATGAACCCGAATACCTTGTTTTGACATTTATTATGCTCTTGTATCCACCCTTGGATTCATTGATAAAAAAAAGTTAACTCATTTTTCATCGCGCAGCTGTATTTGGGGCGTTTTTGCATGTGCTATCTACTTCACTTCTTGGTATAACAGCCATAACAATGGCAAATACCATTGCGGGAGAGGAGACTGTGCATAAACTTGCTTCTCTGTTGCTTGTTGTTCTCGGTGGAAGTTACATCATGTTGTATTTAACCGGAAGAGGTGGTCATAGTCATTCTCATCAACAACCCATGGAGAAAATGGCAGTTGCTGGGCTTGTCCTGGTACCCGCATTATCACCATGTGCAACCACACTCCCAGTGTTCTTGGCAGTTGGCAATTCTAAATCAATGATGATCCTAGCCATCATAGTGCTGCTGTTCAGGTACTATATCCATCTTTGAATCCTCCCCTGGCAAAAACGCCAAATTTAGAAATATACATACTTTCCTAGGTGGTCACGGAGTTCGTATTATTTTTATGGAGTCCGCAGTCGGGCCGTATGTTCCTTTACCAATGTTCACAAGGGCTGTTATTGAAGATTTGGGGTCAACTGTGTTGCTTACAGGAGAAATGAGTGATGTATGACCCTTTGAGGACACACTATGGTGGAACTTTATCTTGCCCTCTTGTTACACAAGTACACATGATTGATAATGACTATTCTTCCTCGACATTTTAACAGTCAGATCAGTGATCGGGTCCCTTAAAATATTTCAAGAACATTACTACATAAAAATTTACTCAAACCGGTATTGTTTTCAGTATAAAAATGTTCACAAACAAAACTCTAGCTCCCGCGGATCATGGTTACAACTTACATGGTTTGGAGTTCGGTGGTGCGAACTATGAACTGGTTCGTTCGAACTAGAACTGAGTTCGTGCTAGGCAGCCAAAAAACCCGAACCCGTTCCTTGAACCAAACCAAACCCCGAAGCCGGATCTCAGATGCTATAAGCCTACAACATCGACTCCTGTGTCAAACCAACAGGAAACAGCTCTAGCGTGGGTTGGAAACTTGCAATTGTCATATTTTGGGAAGAACATCATCTAAAGCTTCTCTGAAGTCGAACCCATTCCTCTAGCCTTCAATTTGTGAACTTATTAATGCTCTATTTTCAAGCCGTCATTGCTATAGCCCTCGTATTGAATAGTGGCCGACTTTTGATGAAATTCATAGCAATGCCATTAAGGTCATCCATAAAGAACCTATTTGTTTTGTTAATGCAAGGGTAAGACCGTAAAACTGCGTACTTCCCACCCCTTCTCCGACCTTTGCGGGATCCCTTGAGGGCTCGAGGCATTGTACCCTAGTAAATCCACCTTTCCCCTGTAATTGTTTTTGAAAGTCCTACACTGATACACATCATACACTGATAAATGAGCTTAGTTGTTGATTATGTTTTGGTGCAGCACCATAACCGTGATGACCTCGTTGGTAGCTCTCTCCTTCTACGGTGCAAGCCAGCTCAAGTTTCACTGGGTGGAGAGGTATGACAAGCTGCTTGTGGGTTCTGTTCTATGTTTAGTCGGAATCTTAACTTTACTTTTCCACGATCATGACCATCATCATCATCATCATGGTGCACATGCAGCCGGTGAGCAACTCAGCCGGAAGATTTTAAACCTTTAGTTTGGTTTTCCCTGTGAAATCTTGTGTATTAGGCTTGAGTGTACTGTGAGGAAGTATAAATTGTTGTCATAAGAATGAAGAATCACTAGGTGTAATCTTCGTTGCAGATTAATGGACTTGTCATTCTATTTCCACGCTAGTTTCTCGTTTTCTCGTGCTACTCACTTATTGTAGATGGCGGGCTGGCGCCTGGTGGCCTCTTTTAACGGAGTGCAAATTTAGTCGTATAAATCAACCTATTTCAAATAATTCAGAGAATTTCATAATCATTCACCATAGCATAAAGTTTTGTTTTAACGAAATTTTATAAATTTCCGGAGGTTATTTGTACAATTTTTGTTCACAAGTCCCCTTTTTTCTATTCCCGATTTACCATTCGTAAAGAAAATGTTTTAAGAGGTAGTTTCCATAATCCGAAAATGATGGTGTGCATTATATTTTTTGAAATTTATTTTAACCTGACAAAAATGCAACAAACTTTAAATTAAAATAATATTATTGACATGATAATTATTGTAAAGCGGTTGTACATAAATATTATTTGAAACCGATTATTCCATAAATAAATCATGGTCGTATTGATTGATATTTTTTATTTTATTTTTGTTATCAAAATAACCGGTTACTCCGTACAATATACGAAATATACCTATACTTGTGTAAAACCGTTTTACATAGAAAAATTTGCGATTTTTCGGGAGCAAACTAATTGGCGCCAAGATAACATCAAATCTAAAACCTCAGCGCCAAATCCCCAATTTACTTCTCTCCTTCCCCTCTTTGTCAAGAACTAGGGTTTCAAAAACACAAAAATACGATCGAAAATGCCGGAATTAAACTGGAAGCACCACACTTTGATTCAATCTCTACTCTCTCGCGGTCCTCTTACTTCCATTGAATTCCACAAAGTTTTTGAAGGAATCACCGGAAGACATCCAGGTTTTTCTTCCTCTTCACTGATTCATCATAATTTTGTGTAATTTTTGAACTGTATGACTTACGATTTTGCGATTAATTTGAAGTTAAAATTGTAAATTCGTTCTTTTTTAGAATGCTTCTGTAATTTTGAATTATATGAATTACGATTTTAATTGTTAATTCGTTATTTTTTAGAATGTTTCTATAATTTGCGAACATTTTGAATTGTGATTTTATGATTAGTTTGAAGTTGAAACTGTAAATTCGTTATCTTCTAGGTTTATACGAGAATTTGTTCAATGATTAACATCAAAATGTTTATGATTTTTTATGTATGATTGCTAATTTTACGATTAATTAGAAGTTGAGATTATAAATTCGTCATTTTAAGAGTGTTTCTGCAATTTTCGAAATGATATACATGATTTTACGAGTAATTTGAAGTCGAAATTGTAATTCGTTAGTTTCTAGGGGTGTACGAGGATTTGTTCAATGATTATCATCATAATGTTTATGTGATTTTCGGCATGAATTATGATTTTATGATTAGCTCAATGGTTATTTGCGGAAGATTAACAAGAGTTAGCTTTTGCTCAAATTGAATTGCGATATTCTAATTAGTTTTAAGTTAATTTTGTAAATCGTTATTGTTTGTGTGTGCACGAGAATTTGTTTCAATGATTACTTGAAAGAGCGAGCTTTTGCTCAAAAGGAAGCGCGATTTGATGATTAGTTTTAAGTTGAATTTGTAACTTGCTATCATGTAGGTATGTACGAGAATTTGTTCAATGATTATTTGCTGAAGATAAATCAAGAGCTAGCTTTTGCTCAAATTGAGTTGAGAGCTTGTAGAAATCAGTATGATGGTAAAATTTATTATGGCGTTGTTAACAATGTTGCTGATGAACACTCAAAGCTTGGTTCGAAGTACTCCGTTCCTCAAATTGCCTTCTACAAAGGCATTGTAAGCTTCTTTCCTTCTTTCCTTCTATGATCTCTGTATTAATGTTCCAAATTTCTGTTATTCATATTGATGAAGACGTAGCAAAAGTCGTGAACCTCATTAAACATGTGTCTCAATGTTATTTAGGTTATTGTATTATTATTGTGCGGTGTAGTTTTTTAATCTCCTTATCTTTACAACATTCTTTTACTTACCAGTCATCAGCATTAAAAGTTAAAAGTTAAAACTAATGTTTGAAATTGAAATAAATCAGATCAGTTTTTTTAATTTACGTTTATGTTAATTTGAGATAAATTTACCGGATAAAAGGATTACATGAAGAATGCCATAGAAGTAAGGGGATGGATAAACAAAATAAAGTGAACAGTATTGTACAACAATTATTTGTTAGTTTGAATGGTGTTGCTGGATGAATGTTTGGGTTGCCGGTTATGATTTGGTAGATGATTTTTTGAATTGCTTGATTGGCATCAAATGTCTGAGGAAGATTGCGTTGTTGTAGACTTATTAGAAACTCAATGTTCAATGTTTGCTTTGAAATGACAGATTGAAGCAATTGTGCAAGATGCTGCAGGACAGGGTATTATCACTAATATTGGCGCTCTTCATGTAAAGTTGGACAACCCGGTGTGTGAACATTTCTTTGCCTGTACTATTGTTCACAGAATAAAGATTGTGATTTCCTTCACACTACTCATGTCTTATAGTCATATACACTCCATTGGTGTTGTGCACTACATAATTTCTGGTACATATGCTGTCTGAGGGGTCATATATTTTGTCCTGGGATTCAGTTGGTCTAATGAACTAATGACTCGTCTTTACTCTTTGTTTTTATGCAAAAAGTGCAAAGGAGGGAAAGGATGGGGGTTGGAGGGGCGGGAAATGGAGAGGGGGAATGAAGCAAGGGTGTTTTCTCTCCAAATCTTTCCCTCCACTTTCTTTATCCTATACCCTCCTTCCAAATAAAGGGTTAGAGTAAATTGTACTTTTGCCATTCAGTTGATCTTTCTATGTTCGCTTTTGGACCAAAGTCTTAGGAGATGAAATATATGTAAGAGAATGTTGAACTTTCACATGGGCCTGATTTGGTGTAAATTCATAACCAACGTGAATAGATATTACAATCCAAAACAATTTCATGATGGTGTTAACTTGATGGACAATAAGTTCACATGTAATTACGCCACCAGAACAGATGGGCTTCCATCTTCTGGAGTAGATCTTCAGCACTATGTATCAATGTATACGATATTACTCAAAAAATATGCATCTGCTAAATGCGCAGTAGCCTGAACATTTTTTAGCGATTTAAGTAGTTCAAGTCAAATTAGACGAATTCTACTGTCGGTAATGGCTTCTCAGCAACTCAGCCTAGTAATTATGATAGATCTTTATGTAGGGTTCTTTCCTTTTCTAGTTCTGTTCTAAGCATGCTTATCCGGGATTTAGAGTTTTGACAACTGCTATGGTAACAACTATTGAGCAGGTTGCAAGCAGTTCACAACCACAGCCAGGGTCACAGTCACAAGAAGTACCTGCTGCACTCCGTAATTTTTCATTGTCGCAGAAAGAAAAGACTCTCGAGGAGCTTGTCCGTGATGGATGGCTGTCCAATGTAGATGGTAACATTGGGTTCGGTGTTAGATCATTTCTTGATCTCCGAAGTTGGTTCCGCAATAATGAGATTCCTGCATGTGAGGTTTGCAATGAGGCTGGGGTGAAGGTAATTATCTTTCGTTATCTCTTCTTTTTGCTTAGGTGTGTTGCGTGTACAACTGTAACGATAGTTGTTCCATCTACTATGCAAAACCAATGATTATTGTTTCTTTAAAAGATATTTGATTTTCTGACAACTTTGTGTGTCAATGAGATGGTTAACTGATCACTACAAAATCGGGAAAAAAATAGATCTGCAATCTTATGTTAAAAGTAATTTGAGTTTTTCGCTGGGACAAAAACTTACATGTAGTGTCTTAGGAACAAGAACAACCTGCTAACCTTATAATTGAATTAGGCATATATATAAGGATTTAGGTTGGTGTTAAACGTGAGACCGCCTCGTACAAGACTTAACTGGTTTCTCACAACATCTTTGGATTTTCTCACATGTTTGCATCCATGTTAACGCAGGCCGAGTCATGTCCCAATGAAAATTGTACCATCCGGATTCACAAGTACTGTCTAATCAAAAAGTTCTCCCAGAAAAAGGTGATCACATCTTGCTCTTGTGTAATTTGTAACTACTGTATGTATGTCATAATCCCATAACTAACAAACCTAACCATTTTCCAGGCGCAAAAAGTGTGTCCTGGCTGCAAGGAAGCATGGCCATATGTAGTTGCCAAAGCAGAAGCCGTGGACGATGAGGATGATTCAAATGTACAAACACAGCAACATCCTCCTCGGAAGAGGGGAAGGAGCTCCCAAGCTAGCACACAGGATTCCGATGTTGTTTCCTCTAACGCAGCTAAGTTAAGGAGATCTTCTCGATTTAGGTAATGTCTCAATGGTATTACAGGGATTTTTTGGATATTTTATTATTAGTTGCATCGTGTTGCGTGAATTCTAGTTTTCATTTTGGAGATCACCTAACTAAGCATCAGATTGTAGCTCTACCAGGTGGGAGATTAGCTAGGTATGCTGTAAAAATTAGTGGGCAATAATCTTCTAGGCTGAACTTTTAAGGAATGACCATCCAAGTGTATATTTTGTTGGCGACTTTCTTCTGTGTTTTGTCTAGTTATTCCCGTGTTGACCTGATACCGTTCTCTGCGAAACACGGTCTTTTATGATTATGGATCGGTATAGGTGAATTAGATCCTGTAGGATTACGTAGATTTAGTTTTGAAGTCACTCTCGTCTGGTATCCTGAGAAGTGAGCTAATTATACTCGATGTCACGATGTTTTATTATTTTCCTTTTATAGACGGTCATTAATTTATTTCCCACTTTAGTGTCCTGAATTTACATTTTTGATCACCATATTGGCTGGAACGTTTGACCATTAAAGTGAATTAAGTGAAATTAACATGAACCCTACTTGTGATTAAGGGATAGTTTGATCATCATTCCGTATGATTTTTTGGGGCTAATTTGGATAGATAGGGAAAATAGAGTATTTTGATTAATTTGTTAGCATGTTAGATGAGGCGGAATATTGTCGTGACAAAATGGAGATGTTTGTTTTTCCTTGTATAAGCAAGACTAAAATTCGCCGTGACAAATTTGAAGAAAAAAATTGTACCTTAACTTTTGTCCTCTATCTCATCATCATATCTCATCATCATCCGTTCTCACTATATATGTGTAAATTTGTCACCAAAAAAAAAACTGTGTAAATAAACATCCAAAATGAATTTAAATTTTAATCCTCTTTATTTTCTAAAAGAAATTGTGGATACGTTCCTTCCCATTAATTTTATGATGAAACCTGGACTACTACGATCTAGAACATTTAGAAGAGATGAAAAAATTACGACACTCATTATTTTCTCAACCAAAACAAAGGTGACCATGCCATCAGTGGACAATACAACACGTACAATCTATACACTCGCAAATTTACACCACCACCCCAAAAGCCACCACGATAACCCAACTTCAAAAATTATTGAGCATAAATTGACAAATTAAAAGACAAATCACCCTTGCTACTGAAGATACGAATGACAATATAATAGCTATCAACATATCCACATTTCTACATATTATAACCGAGCAAAGGTTGTGATTACGAACTATACCAAGCCGTCTGTAGACAACCTCAACCACTAGAAAAACTGACGTTGCCATGATAGCCTACAGAATCTCATGGTTAACCCCTCAAAAAGTGGCCATAGTTGGCATGCCATAAGGAAAAGGAGGCATACCCATCCCACCCATAGGTGGTGGAGCAAATCCGCCACCCATAGGTCTGCCTAATCCGGGACCACCTCCCATCCCTGGCATTGGTGGTGCTGGTAAAGCAAGAGGGAGCAGCTGTGCATACATGTTCTGCAAGTCACCAATCAGAAAAGCACACGTTATTGGAAGTTACAGTATATAACAATGAAAAGTGACGGTGTCATCTCCTTTTGCCTTTGTTTTTTAGTAAAAATTTATACAAGGCGGTTTACATTGAGACCGACCCTTTAATTTGTAATTAAATGACATAAATAAGTGTCCAAGTGTGAAACTGAAGACTCACTGTTTTTCTTAATGGAATATAAAATGACTCGATGTGGTAAAGAGACCGTACCTGCTGTGCAACCGTGTCTTTCTCCTCTGCCTCTTTTGCTTTGACATCCTTTTGTGCCTCAAGTTTGTCTTTAATGAGTTCATCTACCTTGCCCGTGTACTCACAAATGAACTGTAAATGAAAATTACAAAAAATTAGGAGAAGTGTCAAGGCAGAAAAATAAACAGCAGAATAAGAACACCATTCACCTGTAAGAAATACGGGAAGGCAAAATCGATCATGTTGTTTAGCCATGCAAGTTCCAGTACCACATCAGCTCTAATCAGATCGTAACAAACAAAAAGACATGATGCAAAACACTCTTTCTTTCCCTGAAGAGGCATTAGGCACATTAGAGCATGTTCCGACAAATTACAAGCAACCAACCCACGTACAAAAATCATTCACCAGAAAGACCAACTCAAAAGAAGATCCCACATGACGTATACCTGCTCAATGAAATATACAAGCAACTCTTCAGCAAGTTCACGATCACCAGATTGGGAGGCAGTCTCCATTGCATCTTTGTAAAGATTATCTTTCTTTGACAATGCGATGGACTGCTTCCATCTGCCAGCCTTCTTGTAAATGTAAGATCCAATACGTCTCATTTCAAGCAATTCATGTTTCTCAACCTGTTTTACATGAACCCACAATTGTGATTGACATCAAGAGTCAACACTCCATTCCCTCGAGAAAAAAAAAATCATCACCCCATCTATATTCTCAAAATACAGGATATCATCTTACCTTCTGAGCAAGGCCTATCTGGTCAAAGTTATCATGTAAATCTATAGACTCCCGTAGCCTGTCATAGTCCTCTTCCTCTAGATAGATCTCATTCAATGCTTCGTTCACTGCAGCTACATTATTGCTTTGGACAGTTACCATGTATGGCTTCACAAGTGGAAGGTGACCCGCCTAGAGTGCATGCAGTAAAAGAATGGATCAGATAAAGTAAAACACGCAAGTCAATCCCATTTATACTGTCACTTGACGTCAACTTTGACAAAATTTTACCCACTATAATGATAGATACTTTACAAAAATTGGTAATATGAAAATAGTTGTTTTGTTAAATCGAATTGACCAATATTACGTAGACAATTTACATACATATGTGGAGATAACAATGGTAAACTTGACCACTAAAGTCGGATGGGAGCCAAGATAAATAAGATGCAAGTAGTAACAACCAAAACAACTACACAGCAAAAATGAAAAAGAGTAGAAAACACACCTTTCTCATGATATCCACGACACGTGTATGGTCCACGCGAAGTGCAAGAACATTTAGAACATCATTAATAAGGTCTGGATGTTCTTGTAGGTAGAAGTGAACAGCCTTGTAGTAAAGCTCCACATTTGCGACTTTAACAACAATGTCTTTGAACTGCATATGATCCCAAGCCTCTGGAGAATGGTTCATCACGGTGGTAGCAGCATTGTCAAACTCATCATATTGAATGTACAAATAAGTAAGTTCCTTCCAATGTTGTTGCTCATCACAAGCCCTGATCAGCTTGGGTATATTAAGTCTGGTTGAAAACAATTTGATATGCTCCATAAGCTTTTCAGGACGATATCTGGCATATAGGACACCCAGCTCAGTGAAGATACCCATATGTGCACGTTCTAATCCCAGCCCACTCTCCATTAGAGATATAAGTTCATTAAAGCATCCCCTGTTCTGATAGTACTCGCTGACCTCTTCCAGATCATCCACCTACAATTAACAAAATTCATGATTGAGATAATTTAACAGAAATATTGGTTCTAAGGATATATTCCCTCGCGTGTTTTTGTAGATGGAAGATATGCGAGAGGAAAATGAGCGTGTTTTCACGAGTTATTTCTTACCCAAAAATGGAATCTGTAAATTAAATTTGGAAGTCCAGAGAAGAAAAATGTGGTGAGCCCAAATGACGGAGAGTAAATAACAAGAAAAAAAGAAAAGAAAGATAAGCTACCTGGATGATTACATTAAGACCACATATCTGAGCCAACCGAAACTCCTCTGCATCCACACAAGCAAAGCATACTTCCTTCCACGTCCTTGCACTGTTGGCCTTGCGAGCTGCATCAACAGCGCCTTGGTATTGTTTCAGCTTCACTAGTGTAACAGCGAGCTTGGCCCAATTGGAGACAAAAGCATAGATTATCTTTGCCGCCTCGTATAGAGCTTCATCATAGAGGCGATCACCGACATTTTGGAGGTTGGCAACATTAGGCATAAGAATAAATTCTTCAACATCACTGAGTCGATCAATTTTTGCATATGAATATATAAGCTCACTGTCAACCCTGGGCTCCTTGATGTTTTGCCTAACCATTATAAGATATTTCACCAAATCATGGTAAACATCAGCGTCCCCAGCAGCTTTGATCACTTCCAAGAATTGAGTCGAGTCCTCAGCCCGTATGAATGACTCGATGGCGTCACTGACTAAACCCTCCCTAAGCTGGGCCTTAGCAACCTGACTCCATACGCCATCATCTTCAACACGAAAAGCAAATTCGACGGCACGGTCGACACTCCGAACATTGTCTAATAGCACATCTACCGCCTGGACGTTTAAGTTAAATTTCTTAAAGATGGCAAATGCTTCCTCATACAGTTGTGCTTCCACTGCTACTTCTCCAACTGCAGGTCCATCAAAGTTGTCCAGCCTATTGATATAATCCATAACTCTCGATGGATCTGCCTTAATGGCAGTAAGGATGAGCAGATTTTGCAGATTGGAATTGCCACTGAAAGCAGAGTTTTGAAGTATGATCTTTTCCAGAAGCTCAATAAGCTCATGTGGAAGATCAGCAGTCATGAAGGCTTTAACGGCAGCAGAAACATGCTCAGGGCTCTTGCTTTCAGGTAAAGCAGTTGAGACAACTTGATCAATTAACTGTCTTTTGTACTCGTTCTCAGGACACAGAACTTTTTCCCACAGCTCACCATCCATTCTTTCCACCACATACCTGTAGGAAATCGGGTCACCAATAGAGTATTAAACAGGAACTAACACACAGACGAAGTATCATCAGTTATCACCATGGCTAATGGAAGGTCAAATATGAAACCTACCGAGCCTGGAGTTTGAAAAGAGAGTTCTTGTTTGTTACACTAACAAGCTCATCGTCACATTGTCCGCGTCGGTAAGCAACAACAGCAAGAGTAGGATCCCTCTTTTCACAATACTTACCCACAACACGGGAATCATAGTATGGATTTGTTGTAAGGAAATGCTCCGGGTTGTTATTGCTGTCAATGATAATTTTACCTAGTGCATTGTGAACATGTACATCTGTGCTACCCTCACTAACAAGGTGCTCCAAGAACTGGGTAAGCAGACGTAATCGATTTCTGTTCAAAGAAACAATATTAGGCTATAATTGGATAGAAAAAAAAAAAAGCAACGCAGAGGGCTGAAGATTATTTAAGACAGAGAGAAAAAAGGCCCACCTCTTCTCACATTCTTCTACAAGTGGCTCCACAGGAAGTAATGAACGGACTGAGAGTATGAGGCCTTTAATAAAGTCTTCAGGACATTCGTCATCGAGCAACTGCCCTACAACTAGAGGAGCATTACCAGGATTCACCTATAGAACAAAACTCACCAGTTAACACGATACCAAGGCATGATTGACAGGGTCTCAAACAGAATCTCAAGCAAGACAGTTCACCTTTTGCACGTAACCTTCAATATAGCGAAGCATGTTATTCTTATAGAGATAGTGGGTCAGATCTGGTACGAACCCAAAACGGTCGCAAACATTAATCAAAGGCCTTGCATCTGGAAGCTTGGCTTCCATCAAAAAGTTTTTCGTCTTTTCAGGATCATAAAAGTTCGATTCACGAGTCACACGTTCCACTTCCTTAATCTGCCCAGTCTTAGCAGCTGCTTCAATGTACTTGAAATGAATTTCTGGATCCTCACTGCAAAAAATAAAATAAAATAAACTTAATACATAAGCATTTATGTAGTTGACAGAATTTTTTGATGAAGTTTGTTTATCCAAGAACTTACCTGGAGCTCAAGTATGAGCCCAAGAAAAAATACATTCCTTCATAAGACTTAAACTGTTCAAAGAGCTTCATGCAGCCATCAACACCCAGCTGCTCAGAGTATTCTTTAGCAACCTGCAAGAACCATGAAATAATGAAGTCAGTCAGCTTGAAGTAATGAGTAACAGAAAAGAAACTCAGGGAAGCAAAATTACTTGCACAATGATCTGCAAATTGCCCCTCAGATTAACAAGTAAAAGATCTTTCATGCACTCAAGAGCCCACTCCTGCGAAAGTGTCCCAAAAAACTCGACAAGTGCCTGAAGAAATATGACAGGCTTAGAAAATATCTAATTTACATTGACGGAAAATAATTTAAAATTTGAAAAGCCCAAACCTGAGGCTCGATGGCATGTGTATTGACTATAACACGCTTTATATCAGACAACTCGCTATAATGCTGCATGTGAGAAAGAAAAATTAATCTGTAAGAACTATTTAAACAAGGTGAAAAGCACTAGCAGCACAAAGACACAAGTTACCTTAAGAGCCTGTAAATACAAACCAGCTTTTTCACAAAGTTGTGCAACTCGGGCACGATCATAATGGCTGAACATGCCGTTAGCTAAGATGGCATCTGCTACATTGGGAAATGTAACCAGATTTATTTCCAAAACCTGTTTGATTCATGATATGTCAGCAAGATGCACAAACAGGATACAGCTAATAAGATCCATCATGAAATAATCCAGAAAAAAGTTCTCACTTTTGTTTGGAGGTGACCATGTTCTGGTAAATCGGGCTTGAGGACATCTAGCAGGAATGCAGTTGCCTCACGGATCAAGTTTCTCTGAGATAAGAAAGCAAACAAGTCAATCACTTAATGTTAGCAATTTAAAACCAAACATTTGGACAAGTATTTCAAAAACAAGCATCGGTTGTGAAATAAATAGCCAGCATCATTAGACATCTTCAGAATAAATTATGGCAAAAGATAACAATACAACAAAGACATTAACATTACCTGAAGAAATAGATCTGTAATAGTATTGTAATCGAGAGGGCATCCTCCTTCCATTTGTGACATCATCAAAGCAAAATTGACAGCTCCCTGTCATAAAGCCAATTGTTCATGAGTATAACCAAATCAAGATCTCAGCTCTCTCATCACTCATAGTATAATATATTAACCTGAGGGTCAGTCCGCAAAATTGTTTGCAGAAGAAACAAATAATCAGGAGTGTACCCAGCCTGCAGATATCCACCAAAGTTGAATGTGAGGAAGATACATAGATGAAGGGTCGCTCCTTTTTAAGAACATGTCAGAGGACCAAGTGAATACAAGAAATTGGACAGGTTTCTGGATAATAGCACATCAACCAATAAATATATGAACACTCGACATCTCCATCACGCCAGACTAAGAGCTACAGAAAATTTGAACTACTCTGATCCAACTATAAAATACTTTTTAAATGTCACCAAACAATTGGCGATGTTTCATCTTTCAAAGAAAATCAGGTTCACCATATGAACTGTCTCTAGAAATGATTGTATCCACAGGAGATAACCCTCCTTCTCTGACCCCCAATAAAAGGTAAATTACTGAATCATCCTCAAGCAGCACAAAAATATAGACTGTAATATCCATCAGATCTGAAGTTAACTTGTTTAAAATAAAAGTAAATATGAATTCAACCACCAAAGCTCTGAAAGAGGCAAATAAAAAAAATAAGTGTAGAATTCCAAAGCATCACCTGTTGAAAATACAGCAATTATATTACATACATGAATATACAAAAAAAAAGTAAGAACATGAACCTGCTTTGAGTATATGAGAATCTTATCAAACTCCCTTCTCTCAGCAAAAGCAGCCACAACTTTTGGTGTGACCCTAGCTTTAATGTAGATTTTGAGAGCAAGATCGGTATCCACAGTCTGCATGGCCACGGAAGATAGAAAACCCCAAAAAATGATCAGAAAATTTTCCCTAACATCAAGGGCATTAAACAAAAAAATGTTGAAACAAGTAAACAAACAAAAGTTGAAAAGCTAAAGCAAGAATAGATTCAAACGAACCTTTACAAGATCCCCAAGCTCCTCACTGCATTCAAGTTTGTCTTCCGCCAACCAATTCTCCAAAAAATTCTTTTTATTTTGATTAACAACTAGTCTAGACAACTCCAGCGATTCAAAGGAATTGAGTTTTCCTTTGGTCAACAACCTGTCTCTTATACACA
>JAOWBH010000012.1:49554-60849 GCA_028566215.1 Silene coronaria
GAGATCATTTGCTAAGTCCGAACACCATGCATACAATCGAGAAATTATTTGCTAAGTTATAAAAAAAAAAAAAAAAACGAAATATCGGACACTATTTATTGCGGACAAGCAACAAACTCCCCTTATCCCTCCTTAGTCACTTTTATATAAGGGGGGATATACAGAGTATTGTGTTCCTATATGCATTAAATTCATGTATTCCTTCCTTAATATATAAGATTAAACCCATAGTTCAAAACAACAACCTTTTCTGACAAAAAAAAAAAAAAAAAAAACCATGACCACATGACCTTGTAGTACCACCACTACCATAAACCAATAATACACGGATAAAAATAATTCCAGTAACGAAAAAAAACGCCACTAAATACATCGATCAACTTAAAAAGCCTAGCACCTCTTTCTTCTTAGACCCCGATCCAAAAATGTAAGTTTATGTACTCGTATCTTATTTCACTAGATATTTTCGAATCAGAATTATTTTGCACTAAATCCGCACTAGTGTAATTTCAACCCTTTAACCTTGGTTATCTTGCCATGTTCTATTACCATGCCCAAACAAGGCCACAGAGAGAGTTACGACCTTGTTGGATCACGCTAATCCATAATTAAGCACCATATTAGCATGACCTTGAAGTAGGAGATGTCAATTGATGTCAATCGGTGACCTTGAAGTAGAAGAGGTCAATTTGATAACCTAGTAGATGTCACCTTCTAATTGCTTGGGCACAAATAACGAGGACAACAAAGTTTGGAAGAGTGAAGTGAATCAAGATAAACAAAATGAGATTAAGAAATAAAATGACGACGATCCAATTAACTTGATCTTCGCCTAGGGTTGGGGATGGTCTTATACTCTTATGTGTGTGCGACACTTTGACGCTGACCCATGAGTTCGTGACCCCAAAACCTTCCAATAAGATCCGATACAACACGACACGACACGACACGACACGACACGACCCGACACTTCATACAAGTTCCGAGGAAAACTTGATGAACACTGTCAGACTGTTATTAGTCCAAACAATGAAGCAGGTGTCACTTTCTCCATTGACGCCATTGTCTTCATCACTTTCCTTCATCTCATTTCGCACTCCTCTTTCAACCTCTTTCTCTCGTAAACCCCATTGTTCCTTCTCCTTCCTTCGTCTCACTGTTCGCGCCAGGTATTTTATTCTTCTATCACAAGTCTCGCTTAGAACGACAGTATCCGTCTTAAGATGAAAAGGGGTCAAATATGTTCCCGCTTGCATGTATAAAACAAACTTTTTGGTAAGTTTAAGACGGATATTGCCGTCTTTAACAAGAATTTGTGCTCTTCTATTTGATTGTTCTTGTTGTTTGCTTGGTAGTTCTGTTATACCGTGTTATTGCCAGTGGCGTATCCAGGGTTTGTAGTTAGGGGGCGGAAAATTTCCGAAGGCGAATTAGTAATGCTATAAGGTAAACTAGAGAAGATTCAAAATTTTGACTAAAAGTTTCAAAATTTGGGATGTTCAGTGTAAGCGAGCGACCCTGCTAGCCTTGCTGTGTTCCTTCACCATACTGCTCAACAGTTTCTGTTAATTCTATTTGCCAATAACAATAATTGAGGAGCTTAGATTAATGGGTTTTTGTCAATTTAGGATTTTGCATTGACCCTTTTTAGTTTTTGGAATTTTGTTGTTGTTTAACTGACAAGATGTTTGGAGGGAGAACATTATAGGTTTATATTCGGTGGCATGGTTAGGAATCGGAGTTATGGTATTGATGCATCACTCTGTCACAAGGGTGGGTTTGCATACCGTTCACTGTGGTAATGTTGTTGTCGTTGGAGACTCAAAACCCACCTTAAAAGTTTGACCTGACCTACAATGTCATTACAATCAATGCCAAGATTGTTTTACTTGTCGTTGTTTTAGTAAGTGCCAAATGATGCTGATATGTTTATGTTTGAGGAGTGATGTTTGATGGTAATTTGAAGTTTTGAACTTGGGTTTTGTTAGTCTCTGAATAATTCTGAGTAGAAAATAGGGATCATTATCTTATTATTTGGTTGGTGTACTGATGCATCAGAACAATGGCTTCACACGTTGTTGGATATCCCCGCATGGGACCTAAGAGAGAGTTGAAGTTTGCTTTGGAATCATTTTGGGATGGGAATATAAATGCAGATGAGTTGCAAAAAGTTGCTTCGAGTCTTAAGACATCGACTTGGAAGGAGATGGCCGATGCTGGGATTAAGTATATCCCAAGCAATACATTCTCATATTATGATCATGTGTTGGACACCACCGCGATGATTGGTGCTGTTCCTCCAAGGTATGGATGGACTGGTGGTGAGATTGGCTTTGATGTTTACTTTTCAATGGCTAGGGGTAATGCCACTGTTCCGGCTATGGAGATGACTAAGTGGTTTGATACCAACTAGTAAGTGATTTTTATATTTCACAATCTATTTCCTGTGGAACTTGAAACCTATATATTATGTTTGGTGACTGATTTGTTTGATTCTTGGTGCAGCCATTACATTGTTCCTGAATTGGGGCCCGACTTGAAGTTTACGTACGCATCTCACAAGGTGGTAGATGAATACAAGGAGGCCAAAGCTGTAAGAACTCTGTACTCTAATCTTTGAAGCTCATTTTTGTACAGTTGTCGTTCATTTTCCTTGTCACTTGGTGTGAGGGACAAGTTTCCGAGTCCGTATTATCAATCTTTTCATTGAAGATTTAATCAATGATATGTTTCGATTTGACCTTAGTTCTCCAGAATTTATCTGAGAACTAATTTTAACATGTGGTGCATTTGAGAAGCATTTTTTAGTGCTATTACTCATACTAGAAGACAAGAGCCTTATTTGAATATGGCAAGTTCTGTAGGTTAAGAAATAACGTGATTGTATTTGTTAATGGTGCAGCTTGGTGTTGATACGGTACCAGTGATTGTTGGTCCAGTGTCCTACCTCCTACTATCCAAACCAGCTAAGGGAATCGAAAAGACCTTCCCTCTACTTTCTTTGCTTGACAAAATTCTTCCTGTTTACAAGTAAAAACTCTAATAACGACAAGTCTTTGCCTCCTTTCTGGAATTTGTTAGTCACTGGTAATTCTGATGGCTGCATTCATTCAGGGAAGTTATATCTGAACTGAAGGCGGCTGGGGCTTCTTGGATTCAGTTTGACGAACCTAAACTCGTTATGGACCTTGACCCTCATCAATTGCAAGCTTGTACATTAGCATACTCAGCGTTAGAGTCTTCTTTATCAGGCCTAAATGTCCTCATTGAAACCTATTTTGCTGATGTGCCTGCTGAAGCATTCAAAACTCTCACTTCATTAAAGGGTGTAAATGCTTTTGGGTTTGATCTTGTTCGTGGAACAAAAACATTTGACTTGATAAAGGCTGAATTTCCTGCTGACAAGTACCTTTTTGCTGGAGTAGTAGATGGTAGAAATATCTGGGCTAATGATCTTGCTTCTTCCCTCAGTAACTTGCAAGCTCTCGAGAGCATTGTTGGAAAAGGTAAGTATAGTAAATGGTTTTGTTTGGAAAAGCTCAGCGAAGTGGTGCTTTGCACGAAGCTGATTCTGCTATTACTCTTTGTGTTACAGAGAAGCTTGTTGTATCTACCTCATGTTCCCTTCTTCACACTGCTGTCGATCTGGTGAATGAGACTAAGTTGGATGCAGAGCTCAAGTCATGGTTGGCTTTTGCTGCCCAGAAGATTGTAGAGGTGAATGCACTAGCCAAGGGATTGTCTGGACAGAAAGATGAGGTATGTTTGTCTTTTGAATATTCAGTCTATTCCAGTGACTATTGATAATTATACAAAAAATTGGTCAATGGCTGATGATGAAACCAGTGAGAAACAAAAACATTTGCTCAGTTCCTCAAGGCTCCTGCAGATGGCAGGGTAAGGATAGAGAGGGGAGGGGGTTTGCTCAGATGTATTCAATCTTTGTCGTGTGACACTGAGAGCCAACTGCTATTGCTTATTCCATTATAATCTGTCTATAAGTTACATTTTGCACAGTTTGTTATGCTGCTCGGACTCGGTTAGAAGTATCCGACACGGGTGTGTGTCCAAGTGTCGGATTCGTCTATTTTATGTAAAAAAATCACGTTTTTGGTCTAAACTGGAGTGTCCGAGTGTCCCACCCACGTCCTAGTGTCGATATGCGAGGTAATATTGAAGAGTCCGAGCAACATAAGACTATATACTTAAATTGTCACTGGTTTTGAAGCCACCGCTGCTAGACAGGTGGCCTATGTGCTCCTATAGTCTAGTGTTTGTAATCTGAGGTCTGACGTATTTCACATGTAATTCGACCACAGGACTTTTTCGCAGAAAATGCTGCAGCCCAAGCGTTGAGAAAAATGTCCCCTCGAGTGACTAACAAGGCAGTGCAAAAGGCAGTAAGTTTACCCCTATTTTGTTTGTGATTGGTGGTTGCTTTCTCGGCGATCATATTAAACAGTTCTGATGCTTTCTCGATTGTAGACTGCTGCATTGAAAGGATCCGATCATCGTCGAGCCACAAATGTAAGTGCCAGATTGGAGGCGCAACAGAAGAAGTTAAACCTTCCCCTCCTACCGACTACCACAACTGGATCTTTCCCGCAAACAATGGATATCAGAAGAGTCCGTTGTGAGTACAAGGCGAACAAGTACTCCCCCGTCACCTTTAAATTTCGTAGTTCTTTTGGGCTGTCTAAATTTGGATTTCCTACATTGGAATCTTCCCCTTTTGGTATGTTATTTGGGATCATTGGGAGCTGTGACCCTACATCTTTCCTCAGCTTGCTTTTAAACCATAGATACTGGGCTCCATAGTTCCTTTACCCATTTAGACATAAACTTTGAAAGTGGAAGTCTGTAGCATGCATGCTTTAGCAGATACTTTCATTTATGAGTTCATGATGCTAATGATTGATTCTTGTAAATTTTTAGGATCCCCGAGGAGGAATATGTAAAAGCTATTAAGGAGGAAATTAAAAAAGTTGTCGATCTCCAAGAAGAACTAGACTTAGATGTTTTGGTACATGGGGAACCAGAGGTGAGCTTGTTTTATACTAAAGTCTCTTCCTGCCTTGGAAAACTATTTTGCAATGCCTAATATTTTGTTTGGTACCATGTAGAGGAATGACATGGTCGAATACTTTGGGGAACAACTTTCTGGTTTTGCCTTCACTGTTAATGGGTGGGTCCAATCGTATGGGTCCCGGTGTGTCAAGCCACCCATAATCTATGGTGATGTGAGTCGACCTAAGCCTATGACAGTCTTCTGGTCTACAATGGCCCAGAGCATGACAAAGCACCCCATGAAGGGAATGCTTACTGGTCCGGTTACAATCTTGAACTGGTCCTTTGTCCGCAATGACCAGCCTAGGTATGAATATTGCACCGAGGCCTGAGCCAACTAATATCAAGCTGCATTTTTTTTCTTCGCGTAATTCTTTATTTTTGTTTTTCATGTTTCTATTCATCCCTTTCCAGGTTTGAGACTTGCTATCAGATTGCTCTAGCTATGAAGGATGAAGTTGAGGATCTTGAAAAGGCAGGCATCACTGTCATCCAGATTGATGAGGCAGCTCTGAGAGAGGGTTTGCCTTTAAGGAAGTCTGAGCAGCCTTTCTATTTGGATTGGGCTGTTCACTCCTTCAGGATCACCAATAGCGGGGTTCTAGACACAACTCAGGTTTTATTCTATACTTGGCAGTTCCAGGAGAGATATTTGCCTATGTTTGTGCTCTAGACACCGAAAACTGTCCAATTTGTTCACATGTTAGATCGTCTCATGTAAGGCTAACTGTAATTCCTAGTAGTCAAAATCTGAAATTGAGTATATTTTTGCGATGAAATTGCCCTGGAACAATGTATTAACACCCTCTCTTATGCTTCTTCAGTTTGTTTTTGTCTCGCCTTTCACCTTTATGTGCTATTCATGAGATGCTTAATGAAGTCATTAACCGTGCAACAACTTCAGACATGTTTGACACCCTTTTCTCAATGTCACAGATTCACACCCACATGTGCTACTCGAACTTCAATGACATTATCCATTCAATTATCAGCATGGATGCTGATGTAATCACCATTGAGAACTCCAGGTCAGATGAGAAACTCCTTTCTGTCTTTCGTGAAGGTGTTAAGTACAGCGCAGGCATTGGGCCTGGTGTCTACGATATCCACTCCCCCAGGATCCCATCCACGGAAGAAATAGTGGATCGTATCACCAAAATGCTTAAAGTTCTCGAGACAAATGTCCTTTGGGTTAACCCAGATTGTGGGCTGAAGACCCGAAAGTATGCTGAAGTTAACCCAGCTCTTAGCAACATGGTTGCCGCTGCGAAGACTGTGCGCTCCCAATTTGCCAGTTCTAAGTGATCACATTAAGTTGGTACTCTCTTGTACAACACTCCCAAAATTATCCAACAAAAGGAAAGAGGTGTCGGAAATGATAAAATTTCCTTTGTAACTAAAATAACATTTGATAAGGGTGCTTGTTTGCTTGCTTTTTCTTTTTTGTAGGCTTGTTAGTTGAGTCTTAGCTTTTCTTTCTTCTTCTTCTTCTTCTTCTCTTTTAGTATGTACTACTCCGTAATACCTTACGGCTGTTTTGATCCCTTGAAATTTGTGAAAATGAATACAATTTTACCAGCACTTTGGCCCATACCAGATGATAATCTTCCTATGTTTTGTTTCATGAAATGATTTTTATTCCCTACACTTGGTTTTTATACTCGTTTTTTGAGAACCATACTCTCACTCTCTAAATTCAGTTTTCGTTGTGTAAAAATCAATCCCTTGAAAAGTCTCTTGTGCTTTGGAATTTTTTTACTATATATAGGCGAAGCGTGGTGCCAAGTGTAAACAGGAACATTGAGTAGCTATTCATTGTCGCTGTCAATGTTGTTTCTTATTGATTCTAATTTCATAAGGTAATTCCTTTTAAAGCAGTAGCCATGCTTACGGATTATTGGGAGTTTTTGTAAACTTACTCCATGTAGTAGTGCATATTTGGAGATTTTTGCTTAGCTTTCGAGTACATACACCAGAGAAAGGTGGGGAGGAGGAAATTCTACCCAAGAACATGTACAACCGTAAAGTCAAATCTACAAGAGACATGTGATAGGAATTGAGTGTATTTTGAGTTGCCTGCTCGTGTAATCCCGAAGAGTCTTCAAGAAGAAGCCGCAAAAGCTGCCTGGGTTGGTCACCTTCTGCTGGTAAGACATTCTCTGAACTTGGGTAGGGTTTTAAGTTAAATGCTAAAAAGGCCTTTTACTTTATATATGATGTATACATGTCCCTTCTTTATTGCGTCAAGCGAAGTAATTCTGTGGTATTAGAAATGGATGCATATAAGCTTTCTCGTCATATAGCAAAAAGATGCTGTTTTGTTATTTAAAAGAAGGATTCTTGTATGATAGATGATTCAGGTAGTATATTACTATAGCTTACATGTCAGAGCATCTCTGTCAGTTTCTTTTCTCTCTCTCTCTCTCTCTCTGTTGTGCACTTACATGTATACTTTTCCAGGATTATGTAGGACTAGGACCTCAAAATTATTGGTCGTAGTATTCTAAAATGCTGTGCTCCACATTTCCAGAACTTGTGTGCATCTTGATAATGTATAAGCTGAGGAATGTTATCATCAGGAGTAGCAGAATAAAAACTCCTATCCTTTTCTGTTTTTCTGGCTTCTTAAGCTCTTTGAAAAGCGCACTACCATACACCTGCTTTTGTTTCGCAGCTAATTCACACTTAGCTTCCATTTCCTCATTTTTGCTAGGAATATCATCTTTCTTCGCCGCTTCCTTCTTCTCTTCCTTTGCCTCAGATTCAAGAGAACCAGGGAAGTCATGTGGAGGAGTTACAAAACCATTATTTTCCTTCTCGTGTTGAGGCTGTGATGAGGGAGCTTCTTCCTGTGTTTGAGGCTTTGTAACTTCTGTTACTGCTGATGTGATCAATTTTGGCTGCCTAATGCGCAGTATACCACCCTCAAATTTAGCAGTGATCTCTTTTGTGTCAACATCTGGTTTGATCTTAAACTCCTTATTAAACCGTCTCCATTTATTGTCACCTGTTGGACGTTCTCCACTTATCCTTAGGACGCGCGTTGTAGTTAGTTGGACCTTCAATTGTTCCTTCTTAAAACCTGCATATGTAATGCCATTAGAGTATATGTTTAAAACCAAGGCAATACAGAATCCGACAAAACTGCCCCGTCCTGTATAACTTAACCCGAAATCCGACTCAGACCCGGATGAGTCACTCGGAAATGACCCAAAATCCAAAATGACCCAATCCAAGATGTATCTGGATCAAATTTTCTGGACTCAACATTGATCTGATTTGAATCCCCAAAACCCAAAATATATGATATATGTATGCTTGCTTGTCTAGACTAAGTTTGTTTGAGGTTACATCTTGAGAATGCCGTTACAATTAACAAACATGACATTACCTGGGAGATAAAGAATCAAGGTGTCGTATTCGTCCTCGGATATCAAATCTGATACAGGATCGAAGTCTTCATATAGGCGATCAGAAGCTTTGTTCATCATCATAACTGTTAACTGTTGCTGCTGTTTTCCTGTTTCTCACTGCTCTGTTATTGTTGGGACGAACTCGTTTTTGTTTGTGCTTGTTTGTCATCTGTCTATCTAATAATATAGGAACATGTACGTACGCGAGAAAGTAATTGTTCCATCCATTTGCTTTCAGATGGGATATACCAATACTTTGTGAATGCTAAAATTTGATCTTCTGTTGTGAAGGAAAGGAATTTCTTTGATTTGTCCTGTGCTTTACTTCTCCTGAAGGTAATGTCAAAAGAATCTGTTCTATGTTTAGTCTCATTTCAAAGAAAGGGTATTAATTAGATCCTTGATATTAACTCTTGTATCGTGTCCAACACTCGACACCCTAACATGGGCATTTACACGTGGACACTTTAATTTCACAGATAGCGGAGTCTTACATTGGACACACCCATTTCCAGTTCTAACCCGGTTTGACATAGCTTGTAGATGAGAAACTTTAACATCAACTTTCTTTGCTTTCGCAGCAAGCTACGGTGGAGCTCATGTGTCATGAATGACAGAAAGGAAGAATTTTCTTTTGCTCATCACAGAGGAAAACATTTCTGCAACAATTGAGCATTGGAATATCCACTTTGAAAGGCAATCTCAGACTGGTTAACGAGAGAGCATCAGATTCCTTCCTCTTCCACTGCATATATATAGCCGATTAAATTAGACCAATTTCCATCACCAGAAACACAGAAACTAACAAGAACAATTCAGAACTAAATGGCCAAGGTTATCCCTAATCGTGTGTTTGAAGATTACGACCCTCCATCAGATTTGGTAACAGAAGAAGCATGTGACACCCTTCTGATTTATCTCCCTGGTAATTTACTTCAGAATTTTTACGTGCTGCACATATTCTTATAATTTATAAATGGTATTCCCTACGCCCCATTTTTATCGTCTCCGAAGAACTCGTTTAACTTATGTGGTCAAACAATGTTGACTTTGAAATTAGTTGGCATCGGGTTAACCACTAAAGTCAAATGGGGATGTTACATGAGAGTATGAGATGGATACGATAGATATTTCTTTGAAATAAGTTCAGGTTAACCTACAAAGCTGGTGCCGCAGCCTAGATCTAACATAATCTTCTATGATATGTTTAATGCAGGATTTAAGAAGGAACAGCTAAAGGTTCAGTTGACCATATCGCGTATGCTGAAGATTACCGGAGAACGCCCGCTTGGTGATAACAAATACAGGCGTTTTCACAAAGAATTTCGCATTCCATCAAACTGTGACACTAAGGAGATCTCTGCTAAGTTTGAGGGTGGCATTCTTTACATCAGGCAACCTAAAATTAGTACACCTGCTGCAGCACCACCGCCTCCAGCAGCAGCAGCAGCAGCTGTACAGCCTCAGAAATCACCTGTAGAAGCTCCTCAGCCGCAGCAACCACCCCCTCGTCCACCACAAGTATCTACCCCTTTACCACTGCCACCACCACCATCACCACAGCAGCAACAAGCACCACCATCACCTTATCAGCAATCACAGCAACAAGCTCCTCCTCCACCGCCACTGTCACCACTTTCACCACCACAACCACAACCACAACCACAGTCGCATTTTCAAGAAGCATATCCAGAGGAAGGCAGGCAAGAGGAGCCAAGGACCGAGGAAAAAGGTAACGAGGAAATGGGTAGCAGAGAAGAAGAGAGTAGAGACGAATCCGGAGTAGTCCAGGGGCCAAGGCAGGCGATCGGAACTCTTGGAAGTGGGTTATTTAGAGAGCTTAATAAGCCTGACAATTTGAAGAGGCTCGGCGTTTCTGTTCTACTGGTGCTCATCATTGCCTTCTACATTTCCTACATGTTCAAGTCATTCATGGGAAATGAGCAGGAAATTGGGTCGGAATATTATGAAGAACTGTAATCGCCATGGAAGAATTCCTGCTCTTGCGCTCAGTACATGTATGGGTGATATATATATATTCTCCTCTCCTGTAAGACGGTTTCACAATAACACGGTTTTATAAAAAAATTGTGTATGTTGTATTGTTAAAGGGACTGGAAGAATGATTTGCAATTCCTAAAAGAAGAAACCCTTCTAAACGTAGATTCTTTACTGAGCTTTGTACATTCATTAATACACTTTTAAATAATAAAGTTCAACAATTCTTATTTAAGATCGTACGACTTTTTTACTCAACTAAAATAGGGTGAAAATAAAAGGAAGTTGTGAGATGTTTGGTAAAGATGGTCTTAAGCAAGACCAACTCGTGTCTTGTAAAAATGATCAAGCTGTTGGGATAGTTTGACAATTCTCGATAAACTGCTTACTCTCACGACACATTTATATAGTTTGCGTAACATTATCCCTACGTCTCTATAACTTCCGCAAATTGTGCAACAACAATAGCCGTTTTTTTAATGTGTGTCATAAGGACACATGTTAATAAGCTAATTAGACAAAGATAAAAATCGAAAATATAGATCTGATAATACTGAAGATGCCTTAACCTTATCGGTAAGATAAATCAATAAATAATAAATTTTAGTTGAGCAAAAAGTATATTGTTATTTCACTTTTTTATATTCGTATAAGTGTATAACGTATTAAAATATGGAAAATGAGTTAGCGTCACCCTCTCACATGTAATAAGTGGAGACCCTATTAATAATGGGTACACCCATTATTATTAAGTGAGGACCCCAATTATAAGGGTGCATGTAAGAGGGTGGCGCCGAGATTGGGCGTCATCCGTGAC
>JAOWBH010000012.1:68936-79746 GCA_028566215.1 Silene coronaria
CCCTCCTTTGTCCCCTCTACCCATTTTCTCTCACAAACTACCCGTCGCAACCCGCGACCCGTCGCAAGCAAGACTTATTGTATAACTAAGGGGTAGTTTTTAAAAATTGATACATGTCAGTAGAAAACTCAAGCATGATATTTCCCTAACTCAAGATTTACATAAGAGATACTCACCCCAAATGTTACTAACCCGGGACCTCTGGCATTCGGACGTAATCCTTCCACACTGTCATTTTCTGTAGGATCAGACCTGTAAGAATCCAGTTTCTTTTATATCCTTCAAAATCCATAAAATAAAACCTTATTCAAGGGACCAAAAATACTAACAAGATCAGGTGGGTCTAACCATAACAAATCCATGAGAACAATAGAGCCAGCTTCCATTGTAATAGGGCGCTGAATGCTTTCGATCTGCTCCACATGATTAATTGATCGTCCAATCCCACCATGCATACATATAATTTTCTTCTCGATGAGCGCTGCCAATGGAAGCCAATTGAACAGTCGGTTGAACCGATGCCATGCCCATATTCCATCTCTTTCACCCTATTAAAATGCAGAATTACAAACCTAGTCTGCCTGAATATAACCTCATACAAATAGCCAGCATTTGAAGGAGTACTAAATGCACTATGTGGCATACCATGCGCTCGATGCATTCAATCCTGAAACCAAAAAGGGCATTGATATCTGCAGCTTCGTGATTCCCTCGAATTAGATGCACATTGTGGGGGTGTTCAACCTGCAACGTCGTGAAAGATAACACTCATACAGGAAAATATTTGTTCCCCCACTGAAGATTGACAAAAATGTGTGAAAATGGTATGAGAGATGGCCAAGAAACAAATATACCTTTAATGCAAGTAAAAGCGTAATGGTCTCCAAGCTATGTTGACCCCGGTCTACATAGTCTCCAAGGAAAAGATAATCTATGTATCTATCAATAAATTATGACATAGTATCAGTATGCAACATCGAGCTAGAGAACATTATAAAGATAGATATTGATCATCCAACCTCATTTAACAGTTGTAGCATTTTAACAACCAATTCATGTGGTTCTATAACAGATTTACTTTAATCACATAAGTTGAAAAGTAAGCTATGATTGAGATAAAACATAAAAGACACACACAAAGTATCAAAGATCCACGTAAGATAAACAACCATATTCACACTATCCAAGTAAATACATGCAGCTTCCTATGAACTCTCGAGAATATAGTATAGTTTGACCAACAGCGGGCCCAGGACTTACAAGTGCAAAGGAGCTACCTTGTAATGTAATACCGTAACATGGAAAAACAATATGTGAAATTTGTAACTGAAAATGCAGCAGAAGATAAACCCTATGCCATTGAGTCTATTTTTACGACGTCCAACCATATTGTTTGTAAGAATAGCATATCTATTCAATCATGTGAGAGACGGGAGAAGTGTGAACACTTACGCTATGTCTCCTGCTGTAGATGGGGCACCATACTCATCGAAGACCCGCATGAGATCACCAAACTGTCCATGCAAATCACCAAAGATTTTAATTGGAGCCCGAAGTTGAAGGACACTTGGTTCACTAGCAAAAATCCGTTCGGCACTATCACACAGATCTGCTATGTCATTGCAATCCAAGAAAAATTGGCGTCGGACAGGAGGCTTCCAGCCACGAGGCTTTAGAAGATGTGCTATAACCTACAATGAAAGGCAACGGTGTGATATCTGCAAGCTTATAGGATAATAATTACCAAAGCAATTACATGGCATGATCAGCAACAAGACTTGGGTCAACTACCATGAATCAATTTGTAGAAGCTTGAATGAGGTGGAAGAAAAAAAAAAAATCAAGACGAAAAGTACCACTTGGAAGTAAAGATTGGTGAAAAACAAAAGGGTTTCGAGAAGAAACGGAGAAGAATTGAGAATCAGAATAAATCTTGAGAAGACACATTGAAAGGACACGGTGTAACCAAAAAAAAAATCGAGATGGAGACGAAAGACAAAACAGTAGGAAAACAACAAAGAATAAAGTCAAATGAAAGAAAAAGGTCCAAAAATAACCAAAAGAAAGTAAAGAATAAATACGCAAAAAATCAGTCATTCACATGAATTCTTCCCTTGGGCTTTGGCCAGTACCATATCTCTTCCCAAATGGGACCCATTGTAGTAGAAGTGTAGAACAGTGAAACAAGAATAATGTACTATAGTAGCATAGAATTGGGACTCTTGGAGATCATAAAATGTGAAGACATACGCCCAAGTACAGGTTGGAAAATTTCAAGATAGCTCCACACAGCTTATAATAAATCAAAATCCAGCTTCATAATGTGTTAACAGGACTTGCTTACAGCTATCTAAACCATCGGGACTCGGAGAGAACCATGTTTTGGCAATATCAAAGGAATGCATTCCCATAAAGATCTTGTTGCATCTCTACTACTCTATCACAAGCAAGCACTACTAATTTTCTAGCCCTCAATATGTATCTTTGACCACCAAATGTTTAAAAAGAATTAAGTGGTACATCTATCCGCTCACGAAAAGTATGCCGATTATAGGATTCACAAAAGGTAGCAAAGCAAATAATTTACAAACCTTCTTTGGAATACTATTAACTGACATTTGTCGATCTAAGAGTTTCCTTGCTGCAGTAGCATTCTCAGGCGTTCCATAACTGACACGCCGGCCTTCGTTCTCAAACTGGTCGATAGAAAGTTGTCTGACCATGCCACCCAAGGCGCCACCAGTTTCTGCGGCTACAACAACCTGCAAGTAGCAGAGGAATATTTAACAGCAAGTTAAACACGCTGCCCTGATGGATAAAAAAATTCTTATAAACTAATCACAGAGCGCTACTTTTAAGAAAAAAGAAGACAGCAAAAGCTAGATGGCTCCTTAAGTAATGATCAAACCACACAAAAGAATCTGATAATTAAGTAGTGGCTTTACATAAAACAAAACAAATAGGAGAATAAGGTTTTAAGAAAAAAGAGGAATGCCAAATTTGTGTTACTTTAAAATTTATGTTCAAAACTCAGGGACTAATAAAAGATTCTCTTTAAAATTTTGAGATAAGGCTTGACTAAGCAAGCAACCATCTGCGACTTGTTTTAATTGACCAATAACAACTACATATAACTAAGCAAGAAATTCTAATCTAACACTAACAGCTCGGTGATGGAGCCTGATGCCAGGAGGCGGAGTACTGAAGGGTACAGAAGCGTCAGGCTTTATCATCGTTGGCATTTGCTTCCCACTAGATTCTGCCTCAAAACCACGGTCCCTATCTGGCAGTTCAACTTCACCGTTAACTTGCCGAGCTTTAGCAGCAGCTAATGTAGCACTAATAGCTTCTGCTTCTGCTGCTGAGGCTTCAACCAAAGACTCAACACCTTTATTAAGCCTCCTGCAAGTAGTTTTTATTTCAATTCCTCTTACATTTGCAAGTATGAACACTTCTCCAACAATCATAAGTGCAGTCATTTTCTGTACATTCAACCAAAAAGCATACCTGGCTCCTGGCATCATAGCATTTTCATGACTTATATCAGTATACATATCGCCATTGACTGGAGGGGCGACAGGGTTCCCAAGCACAACTGCACCATCAGGAACAGATTCGAGATCATTTTCGCTTGTTCTATCATCAGTAAAACCATATCTTCCAGGTAATCGACCTGGTGGTGTGTTGGACGCAGCTGCAGCTGCAGCATGTGAAGCTGCAGTCGTGGTTTCAGCAGCAGCAAGATCTTCAGCAACGAGCAAGTCATCAAGTAGAACACCTACAGTAAAATCAAGTCTTCAAATTTATAGTTTTATAATCAATACATACGCTTCTTCGCCATCCTGTCTCACACAAAGGGGTACAACGTAAAAATAAAAGAGCAACAAATGCAAGTGTCTATACACCATCACATAACTACAAGTCTAAACGTACACAAATAAAAAAAAAATCTATTCCGACAATACGCTAAACACTAAGGGGGTGTTTGGTTGGCTTACTTGGCTGTAATGGAATGGATTGGAATGGAATGGATTTGATCCATCTCATTGTATGGTTGGAGTAGTTTGGAATGGAGTCACCTAATGGATTCCAACCCCTTAGAATCTCACACCCACCTTCCCCCAGGATTCCTTCATCATACTCCCAGTAGACCCTTTTTTGGGCTACTCTATCACTGCCACACTGAGAACTGATGTACCTGATACCTTTAAGGTAGTTGGTAAGTCTGTTGGACAAGATCGTGAGGAGTTGAACAATGGGTAGTCACGGTGATGGTGGCTGACATGGGCGCTATGGTGGCCGGCAGTGGCGGACTGGTGATGGTGGCCATGAGACAGAGTGTGGGAGTAGAGGGGGGAAGAGGAGAGAGGATTTAAGTATAATATATTTATATTTTCTTTTTAATATTTGTATTTGATATATGGTTATATACTTATATCCTATATATTGTCCAGGAACAAAAAAAAAGGGTAAACATAATCAGTAAGTTCCACTAAAAACACCAGTTTTCTTCAGTGGCACAACTAAACATATGTCCTGGGATTTTTCTTTCTAAAGGACCACAAATTGATCCTGATGCACACAGGGACGGGGACAGGGACACTATGTTAAAGACTATAGCACACAGCCACAACTTAGTTATTGTCTTACCTCCACGCAGACCACCATAAATGAATATCAAGTCACCAACTGCAGCAGCTGCATGCCTGCAACGCCTCGTTAACTCGACTGAAGCGTCTCCACCGGCAGCATCAGCACTGTAACGACCAGTCCTCGGGGTAGTGACAACTGACTTCGTATCACACCAGACTCCTGCTGCGGTATCCAATACTGCAATGGAGGGAAAGAACAACTTTTACAAAGGCGCCATAAAATAACAGCAAATTCGGAAGCAAAGTGTATAAGAGTATTGCCATCAAAGCAACATCAGCACAAAATATGTTGCTGAAAGCACAAGATAAATATGGAGTACATAGCAATTTATATAAGTATAAAATTATCATCCAATGAAGATCATGAAAGGGGAAATAAAACATATACTTAGATAATAGATTGGCAAAAGCATCTTCTGCTCTTCATGTCTTTTTCAGCTTGAAATAATATGAAAATGTTACAGAGGGGTAAAATATTGGGACATATCTCTTAATCAAATATATTAACCGACATGTAGAAAGAGCTTGCATAACTCCAAAGTGAGCACTGAAATTTCAAGGACTGGTGGACTAAAAGATTCACTTATCAAAACCTGCATAATAATTCTGAACCATAGCAAATAAGCACCTATAAATAAGTACCTGCTATGCTAGATGAATCCTCCACCATTCGTCCTCCACCAAGAGCACCTCCAGAAACATGAAGTCGTGCATTTACAAAAACCTATAGATGATAGTAAGTAAATGATTGCACGCTATTTCGCTAATAGACTTCAATCAACTCGTAAATTGAGACAAAAAGTGAAACCTACAGCTGCATGTTGATATCTAGAAGACGGGGAAACCCCAGGAGCAATTGCCCATTCCCACCGACCATCCCTGTGTTTAGCAAGTCCATATGCACTTGCCAATGGCTGCACAACGCATACAAACAAATAATCCAGATTCAGATACCAACCCAGAAATTTTCAAATTTTTAAGAGATAAGCAGGTAGCGTCAACTAACACACCTAAATTACTAATCTTTATGTTTTTTTTGGAACTTGGTTAACCCATATTGGAAAACCATAAAGTACAACAAGGTTCACCACTTCACTAACATACACAATGATCAATGAGTAATAGCAATAAATGATTGTGACTTGTGAATTATGAATTATGCAGGAAAATAAAGACTTAAACAATAGTCATATCTACAAGGTGTAATGCATGCAGCACATTCTTCGAAAAATTTGTTGTTAAAATATCTACTCAACAGCAAACACAATGTCACAAGTTTACTTTCCACCCAAAAGGATGATAATAAAAAAAAAAGCGAACAGAAAACATTTCTTCAATTAACAAAATCAAAGATTTGGCTCACCACACTGTTTGCATCCCTCCCTCCGCAAAGTAGAAGAAGACCATCAGAACGTGCACTAGCTGTAGCATACCTGGCCAATGTTGGAATACACCCATGTCAAAATAAGACTCTTCAAAGATTAAAGCAAGCAACAATGAATTATCCAAGCAAAACGTTGCAGATGCAGTGATGGTAAGCATACAAAAAAAACATGAATTGAACACTAAAGATATGTAAGCCGGAGAGAAAAAACTATAAATCAAAGTCTATACACTTCTCATGTGAACCCGTACTCTTTGATAAATTAATTTTTGCTAGGAGAAGAAAGACTGGAACGTAACTAAGAAAGGAACACACCAGAAGCTCGCAACCAAGAGAGACGAACTATTTCTGAGTTTACTTTTCAACGAGGCAGCAATCAGCACAAACATAACGGTTAGAAGTTTATGACTAATTCAACAACATTAACTTCATGCCTCAAAAGGTAGCATGTAGGCAACATTACCCATACTTTTGAAACAAAAGAGAGAATATACGGAGTACCAGTATGAGAATTTCGTCTCATGATAACTAATCTGTTAGAATGCTATATTTTTGTCATCTTCGTAAGACTTATTTTTCTAAGAACTTCCACAGTTTGGTTTTCATTGATTCTCGAACAAGGTCATTCTTGCCAAAAAGGATTGTATTTGTAGGTAAAAAGTTTCGATAATGAATTAATAAAGAAGAAAAGAAAAAAGGACAAGACATCTTCATAAGAGAGCAAACAATTAAGTATAAACTATTTCCATTGTTAGTACAATACTACAATCCTGGCACAGAATCCCTCGGAAGCCCCCAATGAATTTGCCCAAAAAGATTCTAAGCAATTCTAAGTATTACCCTCCCCTAAAAGTAACATATTATAGTATGAAACATTCGAAGAAACTAGATGGTTTCTCTCAATTAAATGACTGCGATGGTAAGTGAAAGAACAATGGCAAATAGTATTTCTGAAATGTAGAATATAAAGTATACTAGTGACAGGAGTAGGTTTCAACCAGAACACATTAATGTATCACCACAAAATATTCAAGCCGTAAGACACTACTATCCTCTGCTCAAAAGGATGATAGAAAGAACAGACGTCAAAACTTGTCCTCACGCATAATATTACAATAATAAAGTTCCCAAATAAATTGACCACCACAACTCCGCAAGCATCTCTGCCGAACACTTTTACCAACTTCTGTTAAAGCCCACACCACGCCACAACATCTACATAGGTCGAAGGCCTATTTCAACTGAAAAGGGATTGCATAGAGCCACTTCCCTTCATCAAGATTCCTCACCTACAAACAGGTGTTAGAGGCATCAGGCCGATCGACCTAAGCTGCCAGCAGAGGAAGAAGGGGAAGCAGGCTAAGACTAATAGTGTATTCTGGTCAATAAATAACCCTACTTGCTTCAACTCAATCTAATTGCTATGTGGTTTTCAGTTTTTCACCCTCTAACACAGTTCAATCAACCTCATTAAATACATTAGAAGATAGGCCGCGTGTTTCAAATGCCCAATTATTGATTCATAGGATTAATCTTTGAGGCAGAAAGTATATATAAACAGTAATTGAATCACTCTTTTCCATCAACGAGCCTAACCTACAAACAGGTGTTAAGACTAACAGTGTATTCTGGACAGTAAATAACCTTACTTGCTTCAACTCGATCTAACTGCTATGCGATTTTCACCCTCTAACACAGTTCAATCAACCGCAGTAAATACACTAGAAGATAGGCCGATTGTTTCAAATGCCCAACAAATGATACATAGGATTAATCTTTGAGGCAAAAAGTATATATAAACAGTAATTGAATCACTCTTTTCCATCAACGAGCCTAACATACAAACAGGTGTTAAGAGTAACAGTGTATTCTGGTCAGTAAATAACCCTACCTGTTTCAACTCAATCGAACTGCTATGTGATTTTCACCGTCTAACACAGTTCAATCAACCCCAGTAAATTCATTAGAAAATAGGCCACTTGTTTCAAATGCCCAACTACTGATTCATAGCATTAATCTTTGAGGCTAAAAGTATAAATAAACAGTAATTGAATCACTCTTTTCCAGCAACGACCTAACACTACCTATATAACAAATAGCCCCACCGTCCAGGCCATAAACCTCATGGGAGTTCAAGTAACAGAATCTAGCTCCAAGACTATCACAGCTAAACAGGATGTTGATATCCAATGACTGCACCCTAGAAGGTAATTTCTAAGAGAAGGGCCAAATTTTATACGAGTACAACTCAAAAAACTACAGGACATGATTTCACAGAGAACTTGTTTCAGTTAAAGCAGCATATCAGTATATCAAAAAATTAGCAGCAGAACTATTTTAATCCCTTTTCCCTAAAAGAAAGCAGGCTCACTTCTATTGGCATTTGTGAAATCATGACTTCATGGAAGTACTTCTCCCATTCCTAAAACAAGCGTACCAGTAAATAAAAGAAAGAGGAGCAATAAAATGATATAATAGCATGCAATGGGCTCATCAGTATGAGGAGGGATCTTACATGCATGGAGGTGGACCTTCACCTTCAGGCTCCAGTTTCCTCCATTCATATGGTTTTGCAGCAGTATCCAATGCCCAAACATCGGCCAATGGCCGCTTTCCTACACAAGCAAAAAATTAGTAGTTCATTGGTGTTAGAAGAACAAATATCAGCAAACAAGAGCACCTTTAAAAAATAGCTTGAAAAAAAAACTGGACTGGGAATAAACTAACCATCATTGCCGCCAATGCACATGAGGTATCTTTGTCCCACAAGGGCCATAACATGCCCATAACGTGGACCTGGTCCAGGGCCCTGAACAACCACCCTAGTCAAACAAATACCAAATGGCATAAGAATTTCCAAAGCCAGAAAAATTGCCAACATAAACTACCACGCCAACCACCTAGCCCCACAAAAAAATAAATCGTTTTAACGTTTCGATCCTAAAAAAATAAAAATTGGTAGTAATAACTAGGTTACCAAACCTATGCCACCGTGGCCTTGGCTGCGTAAGGTCAAGAACATGTAGATCCTCGGCAGACAAACCAGCTGGACCAATCCCACCCTATCATCACATAGAAGCAGAACCAGTCAGTACTCATATAACAGTATGATCAATGAACGATAGAAGACATCATAATAACTGAAAAAAGCTGCTACTATTACCAACCTGTATGACCACCATGGTGCCAACAGCAGTGGCAACATGAGCTGCTCTTGGGGTGGGAGGCTCCCCGATTGGCGCAATCCTGCAAATTGGTTCCGATTTATCTCTCGCGAGTATTTCTTAACATCAAGTATTCAAACCAACAAGCCGTGTGTCAAGAAAATTATAGAACTTCGGCATACCTAGACCATTTATTAGTAAGCACATCATAGCTATGAATATCAGCCGTGGCACCTGCTAGCCCTGTGATCAAAACAAATGCACTTTCCAATCACATAGGTCCTCCTAAATGTTTGTATCAAGCAGTCTATTACTTTAATATTAGCGAATAATTGAATGAGGTCAACCTTCATGGTCCAATTCCTACTTCTGTAGATGTAAGTATGACTCATTATCATTACGACTCACTATTAATAATGAAATCGATCAACCCTAAATTTATCTATGTTACCAGTCCTCGTAAAAGGGTGTATCAAGCAATGTCCTATTTTAGAATTAGCAAATAATGGAACGCGGTAAAACCTTAGTCCAATTCTTACAATTGTAGATGCCCAATCATTATTATTACAACTCACTATTATTAATGAAATTGATCAACCCTAAATTTTATCTACCAGTCCTTGTAAAAGGTTGTATCAAGCAATGTCCTGTTTGGCTGTTTCAATATTAGCTAAACCTTAGTCCAATTTCTACTTTTGTAGATGTCGTCCGACTTATATTTATCAATAAAATTGATCTTCGGGTTTCGAACCTATGAAAGTACAACTAATAAAAATCAAAATTAAGCTAAAATAACAATAAATGAGCAAGAATCATACTAATGCCAGCACTTCCAGCCGACGACGGAGCTCCAGAAGCAGCCGAATTCCCTTCAAGAGCGGTAGCGCCACCGAAAAGAATCAATAAGTGAGACTCAGATGAAAAAGAGAATGAAATAGAGAAAGGTGTAAGTGAGACGGTGATGAGAGGAGAGAAAAGGCGGTAAAGATGGAGATGGAGATGGAGATGGATATGGAAGAGATTTGTGGCTGTAAAGATGATGGCAGTAAATATGTGGGTAAGACTGAAAGAGAATGAAGGGCAGGAATGCAAGAATATGTGGTGAGAGTGAGAAGAGGGATGGAGGACAGAGATGCAAGGTTAGCAGGTGAGATGGACGGATGGGAAGGTCCAGGCAGATGAGAATGCAAGGTTGGGAGGAAAATGAGGAAAATGAGGAAAAGAAAGGAAAGGCAGACGGATCAGAAAAGCAGCAGGCCCAAAATAATAAAAGGCCGAAGAGCAACCCAGCCCGCATAAAACGAGTCACAACCCGCCCACGAAGTTGGACTGTTCATAAGGGACTTACTGTTCATTAGTGAACAGTAGTTCACCTTACTCACTTTTAGTAAGGGGTGGAAGTAAAAATATTAAATGTCATATATAAATTATACTTTCTCCATCCAACTTTTATCACCCCACCTCAATATAATAGTCCTCACATATATTGGAGAAGTGAGGCGTTAAAAGTTGAATCGAGGGAGTATTAATTTTCTTCAATTATAATAATAAAATTTTCAAAAAGGCCGCGCAAAGCACGGGGTACTACCTACTTTCACATAAAACTAGGC